>QANU01076569.1:0-37369 GCA_003254905.1 Nissolia schottii | reverse complement strand
AATGATAATAATAATAATAATAATAATGATAATAACCATAATAATAAAACTAACAATTATTAATAGAAGTATTAGTTGTAGAAGTATTAGCATTAGTATTAGTAGTATTAGTATTAGAAGTATTAGTAGTATAACCCTAACCATCAATCTAACCCTAACCCTAAACCTTAACCTAAACGTAAATCATAACCATAACCATAACCATAACCATAAAACATAATCCTAACCCTAAACATAACCCTAATCCTAACCCTAACCATCAATCTAACCCTAACCCTAAACATTAAAATTAACCCTAAACATAACTCTTACCCTAAACCTAAAGCATAACCATAACCATAAAACATAATCCTAACCCTAAACATAACCCTAATCCCAACCCTTACCACAACCCTAAACCATAAATCCTAAACCCTTAACCATAAATCTAACCCTAGCACTAACCCTAACCCTAACCCTAACCCTTACCCTACCCATAAAACATAACCCTAACCTTAGCCCTAGCCCTAACCATAACCCTTGCCCTAACCATAAAACATAACCCTAAATCCTAACCCTAACCCTAAACTAAACCATAAACATAACCCTTATCATCACCTAGCCCTAACCTTAAACTTTAAAATTAACCCTAAACATAACCCTTGCCCTAAACCTAAACCATAACCATAACCATAAAATATAATCCTAACCTTAAACATAACCCTAATCCTAACCCTAACCCTAACCCTTACCATAACCCTAAACCCTATCCCTTAACACTAACCCTTAACCATAAATCTAACCCTAACCCTTAACCCTAAACCATAACCATAATACCCTTACCCTAACACTAAACCTTAGCCCTAATCATAACCCTTGCCATAACCATAAAACATCACCTTAAAACATAAACCTAACCATAAACCCCTAAACCTAAACCATAAACACTAAACCAAACCTAAACCTAACCCTTGCCCTAACCTAAACCACAAAACATAACAGCCATAACCATAATCATAAACATAACCCTAACCCTAAACTTAACCATTATCCTAACCATAACCCATAACACTAACCATAAACCTTATCTTAATCTGATGTAAATCGTTATTGTTACAGATGGCACGGTGGTTGCGGACTAGACACGGGGTCATTGAGCCACCGAACATCCTCATACATCTGTATCTACAGAATGCCGGTTTACTACAAACGTCCTTGTTAGCCCACATTGAAGTGAACCCAGGACTTATTTCCGCTCTTGTCGAGCGGTGGAGGCCGGAGACCCACACGTTTCATCTTCCACATGGTAAGTGCGCTATCACGTTGGAGTATGTGAACATGATCCTCGGGATTGGGTCAGGAGGCAAAGCCGTAACTACCCCGAAAATTGTGTTCCTGGGACCAGGTCTTATAAACTTATGTCAGGAACTTTTTGGAGTAACACCTGGTCCCAAAGATATAGACATATCGTTTATCAATTGGGTCTGGCTGAATAACAATTTTGGTGCTGATATTCGCGATGACATTGACCAATATGACATGGGTCAGATATTGACATGGCATGCGCATAGGTATATTATGCGTCTGTTCGACAATTTTTTGTTCTATGATAAGCATGAGAACTGGGTCCATTCCAAGTACTTGGCCATCCTTAGAGATTTGGGTGGCCTAGGAAGGTATAGCTGGGGTTCAGCCATTTTAGCAATGCTTCAGAGAGCATTATGCCGCGCTTCGCACGCAAATTGTAAGGGAATAAGTGGTTGCATGGTGCTGCTTCAAGTATGGGCATTTAACAGGTTTCCAACCCTAGCACCAAACTCACATGACCCGAACCTCTTCTAATTTTCCCTTACGGCAAGGTAATTGTTTATTTAGTTAACAGTATCACTGTTTAGCATTGGTTTAATAGAACCAATTTTAACCTGATTTATTAACTTAATTTTGTTTGTTTATTACAGGTGGGTTGACCATGAGTACATTCCTAACGGTCACAACATTACAGTAAAGGAATGTAGAAGAGCAATAGACGATATGGTCCCAGACCATGTACAGAATATTACCCTAAACCCTTAGTAATTATTAAGTGCATTGTTAATATAACCCTCAATCTATTTGAATGTAATCATTTTTTTGTGTGTGCAGTTTATATGGCAGCCATATCGTCAACCCCAGATTGCCGCAATCATACCTGGGGAAGTGAAGAGTAAACAGGGTACGTGGTCGGTAGTATGCCCATTAATATGCTTTGAAATTGCTGAGTGGCATGCGGCTGATCACATGCTCCGACAATTTGGGTTGGTTAAGACGGTGCCTTCTGGGCCTAATTGTAATATCCTGGGCCGCTCGCACAATGTTGATCTGAGGGAAAATCCACAGGCGTTGCTAAGTGCTAACTGGATGCAAAGGCATCATCCTTGGATCCAGATGTGGACTAACCACACGGCATTGGTCGGTGATAGACTTGTTAATTACAGACCAACCATGCAGTATTGACAGTGGTATCTAGTTAATGGTCATAGATTTCTTAGACAAATCTACGACCATCAACAGGTACCTAATGTGTGGCAAGAATATTATCCTTCGCCACTGCATGGTATTGTGCCCGTGCACTAACCACATGATTTCTTTGATGAGGGCCCGCACGGTTTGTACATACCGCCTCCTGAAGATGGTTTCTTTGCTCCGCCACCGCAGACAGATATATATGCTCTGGTTCCCCAAACGGATCCCCTTACACAACCTGGTTTATATGCCTGGCTAGGCGAACAGATGGCTCAACAATTAGATGAGATTGGTGAGGACTTTGAACTATTTAACCCTGGCCCCTCGTCAACACAACCTCCCCAACATCTAGTTGATGAAGTTACAGTGACTCCATACCCATTTGATCTCACTGTTGAAGTCACTCCACCTCCGTACAGACCTAACTTTCAATCCACTCTTCTTGGTGAAAAACATACAGTGAGCAACACTTGTTAAGTAAAAGATCCTTCCACGTAGGATCTTCTTCAAGACATAGTCAGCCACGCGTACGCTCACCAAGAAGATCGATTGATATTGATCGTGTGGAAGTACGCAGAGGTACTTCTGAGCCGTCAGGTTCTAGTACGAGGTTAGGGCAGAGTTTAATTTGAATGAGCTGCCTTAGGATGCATCAGACGATGACCACGACAACTCCCAGCCCGATGCACCTCCGAGGCAACCGTCGCCCAGATCTGGCCCGAGGGGAAACCTATTTGTAAGGGGAATTCGCAGGGTACAATGACGAATGATGCGGTAGATGGGACATCGGGGCAATCACCATGGAGCAAGTACCAGCATCGTAGGTGAGCAGGGGTATGATCTTCGCAATCGTCAGAATATTAGGGCACCCAACAGATATACCCTTACAGAGGCACCTAGGCACCGAGATTTTAATGAACAAATATGAATGTACCAGTACCCATCAAAATTGAACAAATACATTGTGCATGTGATTGTAATTTTCATTGTTATTATTCTTTTTATTATTATTATTATTATTATTATTATTATTATTATTGTAATGATGATGACATTAGTCTCTAATCTAAACCTAACCCTAAATACAACGCGTCGCCCTAACCTAACCATGACACTACTATCTTATGGTTATAATACAGTTTTACGTCTAGTGACTTGGCCCCGCACCTGTGTGTGGACAGTGAGAACTATTGTGGCCAGCTCCACGACAAAGTCTACAACGTCTTTGTCGACGTCCTTCCGTAGAATCCATTTCGTTGCAGAAACGAGTGGAGTTCGGCCGACCTCGTTTGGTGCGCTTTAAACTTTGGTCGGGAATAACGGTCAGAAAAGTGACTTGAGGCCAGGTGGACCTGTGGCCAACAACCTGAAACTCTTGCTCGTAGACCTTGCAAAGGTTGACCATGGTGTAAACACTGTCGACGTACTGCCACCAGTCTAGACTCGCTGCCTCGCAGCATGCCATTGCATGGACACACGGAAACCTAAACCTTTGAAAGGAGCCACAGTCACATTAACTCCTCCCAAGGTCAACCCTAAATTGATTACCTTTTGATAAATCCCTGCAATGGAACACTTGCGAAACTCGGGAAAATTCGTTGGCCTGCAACACACAACACATTTGTGAACTTCTTGACAAAAAAAGATAAGCGATTTGATCTAAAGATGGATTTACTATCTTAGTAAAGGGGAGTATAATTTGCAATGTTCCTGTTTGTGCCATCATTTTTCGGAGTATTTCAGTCAAAAACTCTGAGTATACGTGACCTGCACTAATGCGAGCATGTGCATTCCTTGCGTTTGAAACAAATAAGGCAGTCGTCTTGAAATAAGTCTACTGCACTAATGCTGTTATTAGAAAATTGCGAGCCTCTAGAAATTTCGAGTTCAATGACTCAGCTAGATTTGTCGTCATATGTGAACATCGTCGTCCACCATCGAAGGAAAGAATCCATTGTTCTCTAGGGATCTCGTCAATCCAAGCGGCATACGCTTCATTATGCTGGCGTAACCTTTCATAACGACGATTGTATTTTTCTATAGTGCTCGAATACCCTGTAAAACATCTCATTCTCAAATAATAAATATTTGAATGAAAAATTGTAACATCTGCGAATAAAAAACTTAAACAAACCTTACCGATAGCCTTGACAAGCTTTTCCATGAACTTCACCTTGAACCGGTGGGCAAAATTCTGCGCAATGTGTCTGATGCAAAACAAATGATACACCCACAAACCACACATTTGTAACATCCCGATTTTTTCTTAGAGAAATAATCGTAAACATAATTATTAAATTAATTTTCTAATCATGATTAGAGAATTAAGATGGAAAATTATTAAGTAGAATATCCCTAGGCAATAAGACGTGTCGCGAGAGGAAGTTCGGCGGACGACCGAACAGCCGCTGTTCGCAAATGAAATTTTCTGACGCGCAAAAGGTGTCCGTGAAAGTAATCCCCCGGAGAAAAAATTCACAAACACCTTTAAATATTAATACCCTTGGGTAGGGGGGAAATTAGAGGATCGCGGCGGTATAAACGGAATATTTTTCGGACGACCGTGCGCGACGCACCGAGACTGCGAGCGATAAAACACGAGCGAACCGGAACCGGGAGAAAATGAAATTTCAGTAGCTGAACTAGGAGAGAGGGGGGCTGCACGGTTTTGAATGGGATTTTTATCCAATCCCTTAAATCATGCTTCCAAACTAAACATCACCTTACCTTTCTTACACATAGCCATACCTACACCCATACCTTTTACTATTCATCTAATTTTATTAAATCCCAAAATTCAATTAATTTCCCCTCACCATCAGCCACCAAAACTATGGCTTCTCTTCCCAAATTTCAATTAAAATTGCCCCCAAAGAATTAAAGCTTAGTCACTCCAAAATTTATCAAGAATAATCACATACTCTTACACTTTTAACACACTATCACTAACACCCTTTTAAATGACAAATTTACCATTTAATTCTAGCCATGGTACACGGCTAGCCTTGCTGAATTTTTAGCCTTCTATAGTCAACAAACATATTCCTTTAAACATGCTCCAAGACTTACCATCACTATGCAACACTTACCATCACCACCTTACTCCATCACATCACTTATTTTGCCATCAAAATCAATTTTTCCCTTAATAAAGTCTGGCCCCAAAACCGTGTGTGCCATCAGCTAGTACAAGAGAATTTCATTCCCAAAAATCTCCTAAAATACACATCAAAGCAAGTCCTAAGAACACTCTTTGGCATTCAACAAATTTGAGCACTCTTCTCTTGTCCCCAAGCTCTCAAAATTGAACCTCCCAGCCCAAATCCTCTCATCTTTACTTTCATTTTCTTCATTCCAAAATCAAGAGGAACAACCTCTTCACCCTCCACCTTGCTCAAGGATCTTCATCTTGGAGAAAGGAGAAGCTCAAGCTTTGGAACAACAAGGCTTGTGGGATTTCACTCTAAGTTTCCCTCACTACCACCAGGTTTTTCTACAAGTAGGTAAACTTGGCTTGGTCACCCCTTGGTGGCTTATGTTTGCTTGTATGTGTTTATGCGCTTGTATGCCTTATGATAAATTATGTTAGAAATGCCATGCTAGGACTTAGGAGATGATTCTGAAGGGTCCTGAGACCTGGACTAGCTTAATATATGATGGTTGAAATATGTGAAAAAAACTCAAGGAGCATCCATGAGCAAAGGGGAAAGGAAAGCGAGAAAAATGAAGGAAATAGATTCTGGTTCGTTAGGTATAGCTGGGTAGTTCTGCGGAAAGTGAGTGAGAGGAGTATGTAGAGAATTGTCGAGCGGCGCCTGGAACGGTGCCGAGTGGGTTCCGCGGAGGATCCCTGGGGTGTGAATGTGAGAAAATGAGATAAAATAAGTAAAGGAGTAAGTGCTGAGTGTTTTCACGGAGAACGACTGAGAGGAGTCTATAAAGTTGATGAGCGGGCACCTGGGATGGTGCTGAGTGGTTCCGCGGAAAGCGACTGAGAGGAGTCTAGAAAGTTGATGAGCAGGCATCTGGGATGGTGCTGAGTGGTTCTGTGGAGAGCGACGGAGAGGAGTCTAGAAAGTTGATGAGCGGGTGCCTGGGATGGTGCTAAACGGGTTCCGCGGAGGATCCCCTGGAGTGCTAAGGGAGTTACGTGAAGAGTGCTGAGCGGGCACCAGGAGTGGTGCTGGATGGGTTCCGCGGAGGATCCTTGGAGTGCTGAGAGGGTTGCGAGAAGAGTGCTGAGTGGGCACCAGGAGTAGTACTGATTGGGTTCTGCGGAGGATCCCTGGAGTACTGAGAGGGTTACGTGAAGAGTGCTGAGTGGGCACCAGGAGTGGTGTTGAGTGGGTTTTCGCGGAGGACCCCGAAGTTGTTGAGTGGTTACAAGTATGTGTATGATGAGTGAATGAGTTATGCTTATGAGAATGTATGATGATGTATGTGGAGCATTGCATGTAGAATATGTATGTTAGGAATGGTTATGCTATCATGCATCATGAGAACTAGAGGTTAATCACGTAAAGTTTAAAGAGCATAATTGAACCTTAGGGAACAAGTATGTAGCTATATGATAGGAAGCATCTCTCTTGATGGAAACGCCCCTCACCAGTCCCCACAAAGGGGTGGATTGGTTAATGAAAAAGAAGGAAAAGAAAGAAAGAAAGAAAGAAAGAAAGAAAAGATGAATGAAAAAGGGTGGCGTCACACCTAAGAAATGATAATGATATGATGATGATGATGTATGGGTCTCCACTTGGTTGTGTCATAGGGCCAACCCCTCGCCTTCCCACTAGGTGGACGGTTATCTCTATTGATGATCGGAGACGGAACATTAGTTATCCGCGGTGGTTCGCAACCACTCAGGTTATAGCACTGCCTGGTCGACATCAATCAGAGGACAGAAGCAGGTTGTAGATGTTTGGCCGCATCTACATGAGTGGGAAAGACTCAGCGCGGCCCTGGTCCATTAGTTAGCTGGGAGCCAACGCAGCCTCGGTCCATTAGTTAGCCGAGAGCATGGAAAGCAGGATGCGGCCCGGTCCATTAGTTAGCTGGTACGCATGAGAGAGTTTCAAAGTTAGCATGCATAAAGTATGAAATGAATGATTATGAAATGGTATGATGAATGAGTATGTAATGTATAAGTATATGATAATGTATATGAGCATGTGTATGAAGTAAATACCGTCAAGAGAACGCTCAAGACGGCTATGTATATACGCGAGAAAAGTTAACAAGCACGAGAACTTAGATAAGCAAGACTAGTTCCCAAGTCACCTAGTAAAGTAGATAAAGCCGTTCAGGACCTTAGGCCAGATAATAATCAATAGGATGTTCGTATGCATGTTTACTTAGAAACACTTGAGCGACCAGGTTGATAAGCGAGAAAAAGAGATCCCCCACGCTAAGGTTAACCACTGAGGACGACTGTTCTCACCCCCACTTGCTTATGCTTCCAGGAGCAGGCGAAGAGTATGAGGGCTACGAGGAGCCCTATGAGGAGCCGCACGTGGAGCAGTAGAAGACCGAGGACCAGCCAGTCTAGCTCGGCATCAGATGGATATTGTGCTATATTTTGATATATTTTGATATGTATTTTGAGATATTTGGCTTGTATATGTAAACTATTATGATACTCTATTAGTTGTAATTTGTGATGGACCAGATACTTGTTTATGTAATTATTTATGCCAGTAACGATTATTACTTTCAAGCTTCAGCTCTATCGTTTGTATTATATGCTTTGATTCACGCGTGGCTCATATTTTACAAATAAAGTAATAAGTGTAAAAGTTTTAAAATGGTCCATATTTTCCTTAATCTTGTATTTTCAAAAGATAATAAAGGACTATAAGTAATCCCACCAAATGATTAACAACCTAGTAAGCATTGCGTACTACTCTATGTAGTTAGCTAGGGTGTTACAGTTGGTATCAGAGCAGTTTGTCCTACGTGAGCCTATGGACTGAGCTGCACTATGCTTCCGAGCATGAATAACGGTGTATGTCTTTGCTATGTGGTATGTGCTAAGTTATGTATACCCTCCTTTCTTGAACCTGATCAACTCGGAATTGTGCAGGTACGACAGATTAGGCATGCCACCTCGTAGAGATTATACACAGCAGACGATGGAGCCAGCAGAATTTGCTGACATCCTTCGTGAGATGGCCCAAGCTACTCAGGCTCAGGCCCAAGCCACTCAAGCCCAAGCACAGGCAACGAATCAAATGGCAGCAGCTGCCATGTATCGGAATCCGGCCCCAATAGCTGAAGAGGTAGAAGCGAAGAAGTTTGCAGAATTTGGAAGAGCAAACCCCCCGACTTTTGAAGGGGTGATGGACCTAGAAATCCTTTATATCTGGATAGCAGAGACGGAGCAGGTTTTTGAAGACGTCCCCTGTACAGAGGTGCAGAAAGTTCGATTTGCTACACGGAAGCTGCGAGGTACGGCTAGAACCTGGTGGAATACCACCAGACCTCTTTTAGAATAGTAGGGAGGTCCTGTTACATGGGAGCGATTTACCACTGCACTCTTGAACAAGTATTTCCCTAAGGGGCTTAGGGACCAGAAAGAAGCTGAGTTTATGGCGCTGCAACAGGGGGACATGACTGTGGCTGAATACACGTCTGCCTTTGAGAGGTTGTGCCGCTACTCCTCTACATATCAGTTGCTCCCCAATGAAGCGTGGAAATGTGGAAAGTTTCAGAGGGGACTGAAGGAAGAGCTTCAAATGGCTATTAACCATTGGGACATTCAGGATTATGCTCTCTTGGTTAGTAAGTGTATGACACTAGAGGAGTCGGCCAGGAATTTGGCTGGGGCTAGGACTGCCAGGAACAAGAGGAAGATGGAGGAGCAAGGGAGTTCCTCCCAAGCACAGCGACAGAAGGGACCGTTTCAGGCTCCGTTCTCAGGCAGAGGTAGATGACAGTTTCTCTCACGACCACAACAGTGGGCTGTGAGACCCCAGAGTCCGAGGGGACCAGGATTTGTCAGACCCCTGTAACAGGTGACCAAGCCTCAACAGCTAGCAGTCAGGCCACCGCAACCGAGTAGTGTTCCAAGGAGCTCCAGGCAAGACCCCCGAGGAGTTGCACCAGGTCAGGAGTTCAGGCCGCCGTGCCCCAAATGCGGGAAGCCCCACCTGGGTGAGTGCCTCGCCGGGCAAAGGGTGTGCTATAGGTGTGGACAGAGCGGTCACTTCGCCAAGTTCTGTACAGCTATCCCACCACTAGTCCAGCAACAAGGAAGAGTCTTTACCCTATCAGGAGAGGAGGCTGAGGATGCCGAAGGTCTGATTATGGGTAAGTGCATTATTCTGGGTACTACTTTGACTGTATTGTATGATTCAGGGGCATCGCACTCCTTCATTTCCCATGATAGTGTCAGGAAGCTGCACCTATCTCCTGTAGCACTACCCTACACACTGAGGGTGTCTACTCCGACCGCCCCGCCGGTTGAGACTCGTCAAGTATGTCTCCAGTGTCCACTTCAGTTACAAGATCGGGTGTTCGTAGCTGATCTTATCTGTTTACCCTTAGTGCGTTTGGATGTTATTCTTGGGATGGACTAGTTACACGACAACCAGGTGATCTTGGATTGCGCGAAGAAGATGGTAACCTTTCCTTCCGTGGTTCTAGCCATGCCACCCTCTAAGGAAGAATCAGTAGTGTTGTACTGTTGTCCGCTGGAGAACCAGAGCTTCATCTTCCTAGCTTCGTCAGAGGTGGAGGCAAAGCAGGACGTGATGCATATTCCGGTGGTGAGTGAATACCCGGATGTATTCCCTGATGATATTCCAGAGTTCCCTCCGAAGAGAGAAGTGGAATTCTCTATTAGCTTGGTTCCAGGAGCTAGACCAATCTCGATGGCGCCATACCGAATGTCCACGGTAGAGCTGCAGGAGTTGAAAAAGCAGCTGGAGGAATTATTGGACAAGCGGTTTATTCGACCTAGTGCGTCACCATGGGGAGCTCCAGTGTTGTTTGTGAAGAAGAAAGATGGCTCGATGAGGCTATGTATTGATTACCGGCAACTGAACAAGGTCACGATCAAGAACAAGTACCCGTTGCCAAGGATAGATGATTTGATGGATCAGCTGAGAGGAGCCAGGGTTTTCTCAAGAATTGACTTACGCTCAGGCTACCATCAGATAAGGGTCGCGGATGAAGACATTCCCGAGACGGCTTTTAGGACTCGCTATGGCTACTATGAGTTCACCGTGATGTCGTTTGGGTTAACTAATGCCCCAGCGATTTTCATGGATTATATGAACCAGATTTTCAGACCATACTTGGATGAATGTGTGATAGTCTTCATAGATGATATTTTGGTGTATTCGAAGACCGAGGAGGATCACGCCAAGCATCTCAGGTTGGTTCTGGATGTCTTGAGAGAGAAGCAGTTGTACGCTAAACTCTCTAAGTGCGAGTTCTGAACCAAGGAAGTAAAGTTCTTGGGACACGTGGTGACAGAGTAGGGAGTCTCGGTGGATCCGAGCAAGGTTGCGGCTGTAATAGACTAGGAGCGACCGACCACAATCACGGAGATCAGGAGCTTCTTGGGATTTGCAGGCTACTACCGAAGATTTATCAAGGGGTTTTCTCAGTTGGCATTGCCCCTTACCAAGCTCACCCGCAAGGAAGTTAAGTTTGAGTGGTCACCGGAATGCGAGGAGAGCTTCTGCAAGCTCAAGGAGAAGTTGACCACCACTCCTGTACTGATTCTGCCAGATCTTCACGCGCCGTATGAGGTGTACTGTGATGCCTCGAGGATGGGACTTGGATGTGTACTCATGCAGAACAGCCAAGTGGTAGCTTATGCATCCCGACAGCTAAGAACCCACGAGGCGAATTATCCGACTCATGACTTGGAGTAAGCAGCAGTGGTGTTTGCCTTGAAGATATGGAGGCACTATCTGTATGGTATCCGATTTGAAGTATTCTCCGACTACAAGAGCCTCCAGTACCTCTTTGATCAGAAGGAGTTGAATATGAGGCAAAGGAGGTGAATGGAGTTTCTGAAAGACTATGGCTTTAGTCTGAACTACCATCCCGGAAAGGCGAATGTGGTAGCAGATGCATTGAGCAGAAAGGCATTGCACATGGCTCAGATGATGGTAGAAGAGTCTAAGCTACTGGAAGAGTTTTGAGACCTGAATTTGGGAGTTATTCGGCGGGAGAACAGTATCAAGCTAGGACCGTTGCAGATTACTAGCAGTTTCAGGAAGAGGATAATCGAAGCTCAGGAGCATTGTCAAGAGGACATCTGGCTGAAGTTTGTCAAGGCCGTGAAGGAGGGGAAGGTCCAAGAAGCCATGGTAGGCAGTGAGGGCATCATCCGTTTCAGCAACCGAGTTTGCGTACCCGATGAGGGTACTCTGCGGAGAGACATTCTGAATGAAGGTCACAAGAGCAAGTCCACTATGCACCCAGGCATCACCAAAATGTATCATGATCTGAAGCAGATGTTTTGGTGGCCAGGATTGAAGCGAGAGGTGGAAGAATGGGTACAAAAGTGTCTGATGTGTCAGATGGCGAAGGTCGAACACCGGAAACCTCTAGGATTGTTGACTCCTCCGGAGATACCCGAATGGAAGTGGGATGGCATATCCATGGATTTTGTATCGGGATTGCCACGGACGGCGAGGAATGTAGAAGCCATTTGGGTGATTGTTGACCGACTCACCAAGTCTTCCCATTTCATTCCGGTGAAGATGAATTATCCACTGGAAAGATTGGTGCAACTGTACATAAGGGAAGTGGTGAGATTACACGGCGTACCTTCGTCCATCATATCAGACAGGGATCCTCAGTTTACGTCCCGATTTTGGACAGCTTTTCAAAAGGCATATGGGACTCAACTGGCGTTGAGCACGGCTTATCATCCTCAGACTGATGGACAAACTGAGAGGACGATTCAGACCCTCGAGGATATGTTGAGGGCATGCGCGCTTGATTCACCCAGGTACTGGGATGAGTTGTTGCCGTTCGTAGAGTTCGCCTACAACAACAATTACCATGCTAGCATTGGCATGACTCCCTTTGAAGCACTCTATGGCCGGAAATGTCAGTCACCCCTCTGTTGGAACGATGGGCGTGAGTACAGATACTTGGGACTTGAAGAGACCCAAGATGCGGAGGAGTGTATACAACGGATCAAGCAGCAAATTCTCACCGCTCAGAGCCATCAGAAGAGTTACGCCGACGTTCGGAGAAGACCACTGGAATTCCAAGAGGGAGACCATGTGTTCCTGAAGGTTACTCCAACTACAGGCATTGGGAGGGCCATGAAGGTCAAGAAGTTTAGTCCTCGATTCATTGGACCCTTCCAGATCTTGGAACGTGTGGGACCAGTGGCGTATCGGATAGCTCTCCCACCGAATCTGGCGAATGTCCATGCCGTCTTTCATGTGTCTCAACTGAGGAAATACTATGCATCTCCTGATCACGTGCTGGAGCCAGAGAATATCGTACTTAGAGAAGATCTTGCCTTGCCGTTGATGCCGCAAAAAATCATTGACCGCAATACCCAGAAGACTCGCAACAAGGAGGTCCCGATGGTTCGAGTCAATGGCAGAACGGGAAGGTTGAGGAGCAGACTTGGGAGCTGGAGGAAGACATAAAAGCAGCCTATCCAGAGCTATTCCCAGGTACGAAATTTCGAGGACGAAATTTTTCTAAGGGGGTGGAATGTAACATCCCGATTTTTTCTTAGAGAAATAATTGTAAACATAATTATTAAATTAATTTTCTAATCATGATTAGAGAATTAAGATGAGAAATTATTAAGTACAATATCCCTAGGCAATAAGACGTGTCGCGAGAGGAAGTTCGGCGGACGACCGAACGGCCGCTGTTCGCAAATGAAATTTTCTGATGCGCAAAAGGTGTCCGTGAAAGTAATCGCCCGGAGAAAAAATTCACAAACACCTTTAAATATTAATACCCTTGGGTAGGGGGAAATTAGAGGATCGCGGCGGTATAAACGGAATATTTTTCGGACGACCGTGCGCGACGCACCGAGACTGCGAGCGATAAAACACGAGCGAACCGGAACCGGGAGAAAATGAAATTTCAGTAGCTGAACTAGGAGAGAGGGGGGCTGCACGGTTTTGAATGGGATTTTTATCCAATCCCTTAAATCATGCTTCCAAACTAAACATCACCTTACCTTTCTTACACATAGCCATACCTACACCCATACCTTTTACTATTCATCTAATTTTATTAAATCCCAAAATTCAATTAATTTCCCCTCACCATCAGCCACCAAAATCGTGGCTTCACTTCCCAAATTTAAATTAAAATATCCCCCAAAGAATTAAAGCTTAGTCACTCTAAAATTTATCAAGAATAATCACATACTCTTACACTTGTAACACACTATCACTAACACCCTTTTAAATGACAAATTTACCATTTAATTCTTGCCATGGTACACGGCTAGCCTTGCTGAATTTTCAGCCTTCTATAGTCAACAAACATATTCCTTAAAACGTGCTCCAAGACTTACCATCACTATGCAACACTTACCATCACCACCTTACTCCATCACATCACTTATTTTGCCATCAAAATCAATTTTTCCCTCAATAAAGTCTGGCTCCAAAACCGTGTTTGCCATCAGCTAGTACAAGAGAATTTCATTCCCAAAAATCTCCTAAAATACACATCGAAGCAAGTCCTAAGAACACTCTTTGGCATTCAACAAATTTGAGCATTCTTCTCTTGTCCCCAAGCTCTCAAAACCGAACCTCCCAGCCCAAATCGTCTCATCTTTACTTTCATTTTCTTTATTCCAAAATCAAGAGGAACAACCTCTTCACCCTCCACCTTGCTCAAGGATCTTCATCTTGGAGAAAGGAGAAGCTCAAGCTTTGGAACAACAAGGCTTGTGGGACTTCACTCTAAGTTTCCCTCACCACCACCAGGTTTTTCTACAAGTGGGTAAACTTGGCTTGGTCACCCTTGGTGGCTTCTGTTTGCTTGTATGTGTTTATGTGCTTGTATGCCTTACGATAAATTATGTTAGAAATGCTATGCTAGGACTTAGGAGATGATTCTAAAGGGTCCTGAGACCTGGATTAGCTTAGTATATGATGGTTGAAATATGTGAAAAAAAACTCAAGGAGCATCCATGAGCAAAGGGGAAAGGAAAGCGAGAAAAACGAAGGAAATAGATTCTGGTTTGTCAGGTATAGCTGGGTAGTTCCGCGGAAAGTGAGTGAGAGGACTATGTAGAGAATTATCGAGCGGCGCCTGGAACGGTGCCGAGTGGGTTCCGGGAGGATCCCTGGGGTGTGAATGCGAGAAAATGAGAGAAAATAAGTAAAGGAGTAAGCGCCGAGTGGGTTCCGCGGAGGATCCCTGGAGTGCTGAGAGGGTTGCGAGAAGAGTGCTGTGTGGGCACCAGGAGTGGTGCTGATTGGGTTCTGCGGAGGATCCCTGGAGTGCTGAGAGGGTTACGTGAAGAGTGCTGAGTGGGCACCAGGAGTGGTGTTGAGTGGGTTTCTGCGGAGGACCCCGAAGTTGTTGAGTGGTTACAAGTATGTGTATGATGAATGAATGAGTTATGCTTATGAGGATGTATGATGATGTATGTGGAGCATTGCATGTAGAATATGTATGTTAGGAATGGTTATGCTATCATGCATCATGAGAACTAGAGGTTAATCACGTAAAGTTTAAAGAGCATAATTGAACCTTAGGGAACAAGTATGTAGCTATATGATAGGAAGCATCTCTCTTGGCGGAAACGCCCCTCACCAGTCCCCACAAAGGGGTGGATTGGTTAATGAGAAAGAAGGAAAAGAAAGAAAGAAAGAAAGAAAGAAAGAAAGAAAGAAAAGATGAATGAGAAAGGGTGACGTCACACCTAAGAAATGATAATGATATGATGATGATGATGTATCGGTCTCCACTTGGTTGTGTCATAGGGCCATCCCCTCGCCCTCCCACTAGGTGGACGGTTATCTCTATTGATGATCGGAGACGGAACATTAGTTATCCGCAGTGGTTCGCAACCACTCAGGTTATAGCGCTGCCTAGTCGATATCAATCAGAGGACAGAAGCAGGTTGTAGATGTTTGGCCGCATCTACATGAGTGGGAAAGACTCAGCGCGGCCCTGGTCCATTAGTTAGCTGGGAGCCAACACAACCTCGGTCCATTAGTTAGCCGAGAGCATGGAAAGCAGGATGCGCCCCGGTCCATTAGTTAGCCGGTACGCATGAGAGAGTCTCAAAGTTAGCATGCATAAAGTATGAAATGAATGATTATGAAATGGTATGATGAATGAGTATGTAATGTATAAGTATATGATAATGTATATGACCATGTGTATGAAGTAAATACCGTCAAGAGAACGCTCGAGACGGCTATGTATATACGCGAGAAAAGTTAACAAGCACGAGAACTTAGATAAGCAAGACTAGTTCCCCAGTCACCTAGTAAAGTAGATAAAGCCGTTCAGGACCTTAGGCCAGATAATAATCAGTAGGATGTTAGTATGCATGTTCACTTAGAAACACTTGAGCGGCCGGGTTGATAAGCGAGAAAAAGAGACCCCCACGCTAAGGTTAACCACTGAGGACGACTGTTCTCACCCCCACTCGCTTATGCTTCCAGGAGCAGGCGAAGAGTATGAGGGCTACGAGAAGCCCTATGAGGAGCCGCACGTGGAGTAGTAGAATATCGAGGACCAGCCAGTCTAGCTCAGCATCAGATGGATATTTTGCTATATTTTGATATATTTTGATATGTATTTTGAGATATTTGACTTGTATATGTAAACTATTATGATACTCTGTTGGTTGTAATTTGTGATGGACCAGATACTTGTTTATGTAATTATTTATGCCAGTAACGATTATTACTTTCAAGCTTCAGCTCTATCGTTTGTATTATATGCTTTGATTCACGCGTGGCTCATATTTTACAAATAAAGTAATAAGTGTAAAAGTTTTAAAATGGTCCATATTTTCCTTAATCTTGTATTTTCAAAAGATAATAAAGGACTATAAGTAATCCCACCAAATGATTAACAACCTAGTGAGCATTGCGTACTACTCGAGGGTATGCAGTTAGCTAGGGTGTTACAACATTCGTCGCGCTGCAGACTTTATGGACTCGTGCTGATCAGATATCAACTGAATTTGTCGTCCCTCGGGTAGCAATTACCGTAGATTGTGCAAGAAAAAATACCATGCATCTGCAGTTTCACCCTCGACAATCGCAAATGTAATGGGGACAATTGATTGATTGCCATCTTGAGTTGATGCCATCAACAAAACACCCTTGTATTTTTCATATAAGTGTGTTCCATCGACCTAGATCATAGGCTTGCAGTGCTTGAATGCATTTATACTTGGGCCAAAACCCCAAAACGCATGTCAAAATGTTAAAGCATCTGACCTCACCGATCCATCTTCGTTGTACGCAACAACGGTATCAATGTCCCATGTGCACGAAGGATCAAAGTGTTGCAATGCCCTCATCCAGTACGATAATTCATTGTATGATTTTTCCCAATTGCCGTACACTTGTGCAATTGCATTTTGCTTTGTAAGCCACGATTTTCTATATGATGGCCAATATCCTTCACGGTCCATAATATCTGCTTGTATGGACTTTACTGGCATTGTTGGCTTCTCCTTTATCTGTGCCAGAATCATGCCAGTAATCTTCACAGAAGTCAACTTTGAGTGACCTTAGCCGCTCTGCAAGGCAAGTGTGCGGGCCATTGTATCTTGTGACCTCCCAATAGCAACTATTTTTCTTGTAGGTGGCCCTGATGAACCATTGACAACCTTGGCCAAACTTCTTGCATTTGCAGAAGTAAGTTACTGGTTCTGACTCTTTTATTTTGTAATTGGCCCCGATTCGCAAGCAATGGCTTGCAACAACCTCCCTAACTTCATCCTTACCTGCAAAGTATTTTCTTGTCTACAACTCATTTCCTGCACAATATTCATTATGCAGGTCTCCAAAATTCAGATGCGCGCATCCCGTCAACATTAAACGTCTGCAAGAAAGCTGGTGTATCATCGGTTGTGCGTTTCTTTCATCATCTGTATCAACATTTGAACCATTGGTTATTTAAATGTAATACCAAACAATCAAATTTATAATTCCTATTTAATAGAGATGTAGTTCTAATACACAAGATCCTCGTCACGAGGCAAGCATAGAGCATACTTTGTATATCTGTCCATGTACATAATTAATTTAATATATACCTAATGTCAACAATTTTAGTTACAATTGAATAATGTCAACAATTAAATATAATTACATTTACAATTACAATTGTTATCATAGTTTATATTGAACCTAAATTTATATAACAATACCTGAATCATCGTCCGATCTATCGCTTTCAGACACGTCACTTTCGTGCTAGCTCCAACTTTTATCGCCCTCTTCTTCTGCCCACAACTCATCCTCTGACACTAATAGCGCCTCAACGTCTTGCGGATGCAACTCGTTTGAGCTTGGACCAAACCCTAAATCAACATTCGCACTGGATGCCTCCTCAAAGTTTACATACAAATCAATACAACTCAAGTGTGTAGTTCATATTGATAAAACATATGCTGTACTTGAGCGTCGTTTGATATTGTAATAGACCGATATTTTATCAGCCCATTCAACAATGACACTGGAGATTTATATCTTATTCTTTCCAAACTCTTTTGAAAATGATGAGATATAACACCACACAGGTTAGTGAACGACATGGACGACCACCGGATAATGACCTCAGAATCATGAGGACTAACAAACTCAACACCCTCAACATTATTTTTTCTAACCTCACCATCATAAAAAATATATGCATCAACACCTCCCCTCTCCATTTTCTTGTCTCAACTAAAAAATAATCACACTATGAATATTACCACTCAATCAGCAAGAGAAGAAAACCAAAAACTGCTAAAGAGGAAGTAGAATAATTCAAGAATGATAGTAAGAAAGAAGAGAGTGAATGAGTGAATGAGCAATGGACTTCCTCTCTTCACTTCCCTTTTATAGACCCAAAATTAAATATATTTTTTTTAACTCTGAAATCGCCACAAGGTATGGTAATTTCAGAGCCTGAAATCTCCATAATGTATGGTGATTTCTGGCTCTGAAATCGTCATACCTTGTGGCGATTTCAGAGTATGTTTTTTAAAAAAATTATTTTTTGTCTGAAATCGACACATTGGGTTGCGATTTCAGACTAAAAAATAAATTCAGATGTTTGAAATCGACACATAGGGTGGTGATTTCAGGAAAAAAAACCCATACATCCGTAATTCTTTTCAATGCACCATACTATGGAATTATAACTATTTTGGACCCATAGATAAGTAAAAAATCCTTTCTACTTTTGGTTTTATAAAGAAAAAAAGGGAGAGGTCTAACATGTGGATTTTTTACTTATCTACGGGTCCAATAAGTTTATAATCCCATAGTGTGGTCCATTGAAAAGAATTACGAATGTATGGGTTTTTTTTTTCCTGAAATTGCCACCTCATGTCACGTATCCTTTGTTCCTTGGAATTAGGAACGAAAAGTTTGTTTTGTCACCAGTCATATGTGAGGAGAAGCCACTGTCAAGATACCATAGGTCACTTGCTGTCCTCATGCATCTCTGCAAAACAAATTAGAAATGAGTGTAAAGTACCCAATGCGCTTTGGGTCCTTGTTGGTTAGATTCTTTCACAACCCACTTTTGTTGACCATTTGGAACACCATATTTTTTAATATAGCATGTATTAGTGGTGTGTCCTTCTAAGCAACAATAACTACATAAATGCCTTCTTTTAGGAACATAATTGTTTCTTGATACATACTTGTTTGAACTAGAGGCATAGTAATTATTAGACTTAGGATGAGGCTTTGAGGTAGGCACATGATAGTTACTATTTCTTTTCATATGATAGTTACTATCAATATGGTATGTAGGTCTAGATTGTGCTACATTTTTATTTACATGCATATTTGGTTGTGGATTACTAGCTTTTACAAAAAGCGTTTTCTTAACAATGTTTTGATTCTTTTGAGGAGTATATCCTAATCTACTTCTATCCTTAGTATCTCTTTGCATGCTTAAAATATTTTCCAATCCATGTTTACCCTTTTCAAATTTGCATACTATTTGTTGTAGACTATCTACTTTAGTTTCTAAGGAAGCACACTTTCTACAAGCATCTTGATTATCTATTATAGATTTGATCAAGTTTAGATATTCCTTTTTAGCATAAATTTTAGAGAAATTTAAACATATTTCTTGTAAGCATTCAAAAGCAATTTGTAGATCTTCATAGGAAAGTTTGTCAGTACTAACCTCTTCATCATCATTGTCAGAGTTGTGGGTTGCCATTAGCGCTATCTGTGCTTCTTCATTCTCAGATTCTGATGAAGAACTAATGTCATTATCTTCCCATGCCACATATGCTTTCTTGCCCTTCTTGTTTTTGTTGTCCAATCTATCTTTGAGGCCATTCTTTTTTCTTTGAGTATTTGGACACTCGGACTTGATGTGACCGGGTTTTCTATATTCAAAGTATGTGAGGATTTGTGAAGAAGATGAATCGTTCTTCTTTATGAATATCTTATTTTGGCCAAAACGCATACTTTTTTTCTTAAAAAAATTTCCAAGATTTTTGACCAAAAGATTCATATTTTAACAATCATCTTCTTCCGAATTTTCATCATCTTTATCCAAATCAATTTTGGATTTTAAAAAAATTGACCTGTGTTTCTTCTCATGTTGCTCATGTTGTTCCAATCGGTTTAATTCCAGTTCATGCTCTTGTAGTTTTCCAAAGAATGTTGCTAGAGTCATCTTGGATAGGCTCTTCTTTTTTCAGATTGCGTCACCTTTGGTTGTCATACTCTGGTTAATGATCTTAGCACCATCAAGTTTAAATTTGCACTTGAATATCCTTTACCAAGAGCAGACAGGTGGTTAATAAGATGTGTAAAACGTTTTTGCATGTTAAGGATCTTTTCTTCTGGAAGTATTCTAAACATCTCATATTCTTGAGAAAGAGCGTTTAATTTGGACTCTTAACTTCATCTGTACCCTCATGAGTGGCTTCTAGAGTATCCCAGATTTCTTTGGCTGACTTACATGATGAGACTTTGAAAAACTCATCCATTCCTAGGGCTGAGATCAGGTAGTTCATGGCTTTCAAATCATACTTTCTTTTTTTCTTCTTCACTCCATGCACTCATGAGTTTTGGTTCACTACCATTTTCATTTATGAACATAGGCACAAAAGGACCTTCTTCAATGGTTTTCCATTCTTCTAAATCTTGGGCTATAAAGATCATTGCTTTTATAAAGATCATTATCTTGATTTTCCAAAATTCATAGTGATCACCATTGAAACAAGGAGGTATATTAACGTTCAACCCTTCACTCAAAATTGGTCTAGAGGATGCCATCTATGGATCTTAGGAGTAATTTACCTAAACTTACGTTCTGATGCCAAATGTAACTACAGATAGCAACCTAAGAGGAGGGTGAATTAGGTTTTACTCGATTTTTCTCAATTTTGAATCTTTGTAAAGGGAGATGGTTTCAAACCCTAATTCTTAGAATTTTTCCCAGTGAACAGTAATAATCAAAATACTTAGAATGTATAATGCAGCAGAAAGATAAATTGTTGTAAGTAAAGAGTGTAGGGATAGAGAAAATCACCGAGAGATTTATCCTGGTTCACCTTCAAACCACCGAAGGCTACGTCTAGTTTCCTGTTTTGATTCAGGGATTTTTCCACTATGTAAACTTGTGTTGTGTACAACCTCACACCCGAGGCACTTACACTGACAACTACAAGAGAACCCACCATTCCCCTAGTTACACAATGCCTTCACCAAACTCTACAGCGAAAATCAAAATTACACCGAACACTACGGTGTTTACAACAACAATTACAAAGATTGAAGAAGTAATTTACAATGGCTTATATCAATCTTAAAACTCAGGGTTGGATAATTCTGAATAGAGAGCACTTCAGATATGACAATTAAGGCTCAAAGACTTTCTGAGTTTTGGATTGAAAATAACTTTGAAAATAAGTCAGAACTTTGTGATTTATGATAAAAGAATTGAGTTCTGGATTGGTGTAAGTGTTTGCACGAATTCTGCACTTATATAGGCATAGGTGCCTCTTCATGAAGCAGTGCCATGGCTTCCAAATGCCAAACAACACAATGATTCATGAAAAAACTGTGAATGCTCATGAAGGATGTTTTGATGAAGACAAATGAAGCAAGCTTCCAAAGTCCAGAAGCTCAAAAAGATCTAGTTTTAGGACCTAGGAAATATGTTAAAGGTGGTGTATATCTAAACTCTCAACATAGCTCTTCTAGATGGCTCTTAAAAGAAAATATTGATTCCTGCCTTAAAAAGTATTTCAAACAAAAGCAAGGAATCAAGTAAAAGGAGAAAAAGAATGAGTTTGGGCAAAACCCTAAGAGACATTCGAATGACTAGCCTAGGTCCATTCGAATGACTCATGAACAAGTCATTTGAATGACTCATGAACTAGTCAACTCGAAGACTCTTGAAAAGTCATTCGAATGACTCATGAACAAGTCATTCGAATACCTCATGAACAAAGGTAATCCGAATGGAGTATTCGAATGACTAGGGTTTGATACTTTCGGTGATCCCAGTACAACCAAGACATTCGAATGGCTGACACAGATCCATTCGAATGACTCAGGCGCATTTAATGCCCAACGACTATATTAGGTCAGTCATTCGAATGGGCCATTCGAATGAATCGAGTAGAAGTCAGAAACGACTAGTTCTATTTATTGGCTTAAGATGCATTAAATGCACAACGGCTAGGATCACTTTGTGCTTAATAAATACTCACCAAACTCATCAATTGAAGGTTGAACATCAATTCCATAACATCTAACATTCTCTACTTCATTAATTACATTCTTTGAGCCATCTTCTTGAGAAAAAGAGAGAGTTTCATACACACACACCCATAGGCCTTCAAATTGTATTATTCACTCTTCAAGAGAGTTTCAAATCAAATACAAATCATATTCTTGTAAAGAGGGTGAGGTATCCCTCTCAAGTGATTAGGGTGTGATCCCTAAGGGAAATTGTTTGAGGCTCAAGTAGAGTGCTCATCTTGTAAAGGTTGTCAAGCACCTAAGATTCAAGCTTGAAGAATAGTGGAAAAATCTTGAGCGGATTGCTTGGGGACTGGAGGTAGATCACAAGGGTGGTTGAACCAGGATAATTGAGTTTGCATCTTCTCTATCCCTTAACTCCTTAATTTGTTTATGCTCAAGATTGCTTCTATCTTTATTCATTGATAATTTGTATTAATACTTGGTGGTTTATTGGCATCAAAGCAAAGATTTTAAAAATAACCTACATACCCAATTCACCCCCCTCTTGTGTATTTGAAGCCACTTGGTAACAAGTGGTATCAGAGCTTAGGCTCTTGTTCAAGGCTTAATAGCTTCAAGAGAAATGGCTTCATCTACATTTATCACCGATAGTAGTCCTATTAACAAACCTCCCTTCTTTAATGGTGAATGCTATGGATATTGGAAATCTAGAATGAGAATTTTTATTGAAGCAATTGATCTAGATGTTTGGGATGCTATAGAATTTGGACCTTATGTTCCTCTAGATATCTTGAGTGGTAGACCTAAGTCCAAACAAAATTGGACGGATGAGGATAAAAAGAAAATCAACCTTGACAAGAAGGCTAAAAATATTATAATGTCATCCTTAGGACACTCGGAATATTGTAGGGTATCAAATTGTGCATCTGCTAAAGAAATGTGGGACACCTTAGAAATTACTCATGAGGGAACCGAAGAAGTAAAGAATAATAGAATTAATACTCTTATGTTTGAATTTGAAATGTTTAGAATGAAAACCGATGAAGACATTAAGAGTTTACAAATGAGATTTACACATTTAGTAAATGAGCTTGCTTCCATTGGAAAGAATTTCTCTAACTTTGAGCTTGTAGAAAAAGTTCTAAGATGTTTGAACAGGAAGTGGACTCCAAAAGTGACGGCAATTAGAGAAGCAAAAGATTTGTCAAAGATGCCTCTCACCACTCTCTTTGGAAAGCTACTTGAGCATGAAATGCAACTAGCAAGATTGGATGCGGATGAAGAGTTAGAGAAAAAGGAGAAAAAGATTGCTCTCATGGCGGCCTCTCCCTCAAAATCCAAAAGCATTGAAGAAGAAGAGGAAGATGAAAATAGCTTTTGTGGAATTGAGCTCAATGATGAAAACATGAGTCTTCTTGTGAAGAGATTTGGGAAATTTCTCAAGAAGAGAAGCAACACTCAAGGCCAATCAAAACCTCCATTCCCACCAAAGAGAAACAACAACAAAGAAGAATCATCGCTTCCAAAATGCTATGAGTGTGGAAAACTGGGACATATAAAGGTGGATTATCCAATCTACCAAAAGAAGGTGGAAAGATATGAAAGAAGACCTATGGAGAAGAAAAAGGGCAAGAAGGCCTACATAGCTTGGGAAGACAATGATGATTTCGATGAGACCGATGATGAAGTTGCCAACCTTTGTCTCATGGCCAAAGATCATCAAAATGAAGAAGAGGTACATGATGTTAACCCCTCTTATGATGAATTACAAAATGCCTTTGTAGAATTGCATGAAGAATCTATGAGAATCTCCAAAGAATTATCCATTGCAAACAAATCCATTGCCATGCTAGAAAATCAAAATAAGAATTTATGCCATGAAATGAATGATCTAATAATAGAGAATGAAGATCTCAAATCTAGTAAGAACACATCACAAATTGAAAAACATGTTTCAAAGTTATGTCATGAAATTGACCATCTTAAGAGGAAAAATGAATCTCTTAGAACAAACAAAGTCATAGCTAAATTAGAAGATGAGATTACTAAGCTTAACCATGAAATAAATGAGCTTAAGTTTGAAAATGAAACTATTAGTTTATTGGAGGCTATCTCATCTAGCTCATCTCGTACATTGCATGAAATTGATACTTCTACTTGCTTACATTGTGAAAGATTTGAAAAAGAAATGAAGATTCTCAAGAATGATTTAGCTAAATTCACAAATGGAAGTACTATGCTAAAAATGATGCTTGGTAGTCAAAAAGGTTTTCTTGATAAAGCCGGAATAGGATATATGCCCAATGCAACACCAAAAGCCATCAAGAAACCACATAGTTACCATGGCACTACAAGTAATCCTAAAGGCAAATGCTTCCATTGCGGAAAGCTTGGTCATAGTGCTTCAACTTGTGCTTCTAGGAAAATTGGCGATGGAAAAATGGTTTGGGTTCCAAAGGGAACCACTCTCAAATCTAACATTCAAGGACCCAAGACAAAATGGGTACCTAAATCAAAAACTTAAACTTCTTTTGCAGGTATGTTTCAAGACCAAGAACTTGAATTGGTATCTTGATAGTGGTTGCTCAAAGCAGATGACCGGAGATGCATCAAAGTTCTCATCCATCTCTCCTAAGAAAAATGGGTTTGTCACCTATGGAGACAACAATAGAGGCAAGATACTTGGAATCGAAAAAGTTGGTAAAACTCCTTCCACCTCTATTGAAAATGTTTTGCTTGTTGAGGGCCTTAAACATAATCTTCTTAGCATTAGTCAATTATGTGACAAAGGAAACAAAGTCATCTTTGATTCCGAAAGGTGCATAATTGAAGACAAAAATGATAAGAAAATTAAATTTATTGGTCAAAGAGTCAACAACATTTACATGATTAGTCTAGATGATATCTCCTTAAGTGATGCACAATGTCTCATTAGTAAGGAGGAAGAATCATGGCTATGGCATAGGAGAATAGCCCACATTCACATGGATCATTTGAACAAACTTGTATCAAAGGATCTAGTGATTGGTTTACCTAAGCTCAAGTTTGAAAAAGATAAACTATGTAGTTCATGTCAAAAGGGAAAACAAGAAAAGGTCTCTTTCAAGGCCAAAAATGTGATTTCCACAAATAGACCCTTACAACTTTTGCAAATGGATCTTTTTGGACCTTGCAAACCTATGAGCTTGGGTGGAAACCAATATGCACTAGTGATTGTGGATGACTACTCTAGATATACATGGACATTATTCTTGACTCACAAAAGTGAGGCACTCAAGGCATTTAAGAGACTTGCCAAAGTCATCCAAAATGAGAAAAATGTGAGCATTGTATCCATTAGAAGTGACCACGGAGGAGAATTTCAAAATGAACACTTTGAAAATTTTTGTCATGAAAATGGAATTGATCACAATTTTTCTGCTCCTAGAACTCCCCAACAAAATGGGGTTGTAGAAAGGAAGAACCGCTCTCTAGAAGCGATTGCAAGAACAATGACCAATGATAGCAATCTTCCCAAATATTTTTGGGCAGATGCGGTCAACACTGCTTGCTATGTTCTTAACCGTGTTTTAATTAGACCAATTTTAAAGAAAACTCCCTATGAGCTTTACAAAGGAAGAAAACCAAACATTTCTCATCTCCACATCTTTGGATGCAAGTGCTTTGTGTTAAATAATGGAAAGGATAACTAATTTGATGCCAAGTCTGATGAGGGAATATTTCTTGGCGATGCATTAAATAGCAAAGCCTTTAGAATATACAATAAAAGAACAATACAGTTGAGGAATCTATACATGTTGCATTTGATGAGTCTAACGCCGAAAGGCCGAGAGAGGATGCCATTGTTGATATCACAGGTACGTTGGAAGGCATGAGCCTAAAGGACAAAACCAAATCTCCACAATCGGGAGAAGAGGAACAAGAGCTTCCAACCATTGTCGAATCAAGGAATGAAAGCTTACCAAAGGAATGGAGAACATCAAAGAATCATCCACTCGACAACATCATAGGTGATATCACTAAAGGGGTAACCACTAGACACTCTCTAAGAGATGCATGTAATCATATGGCTTTCGTTTGGCAAATTGAACCCAAAAATAACAAAGATGCATTCAATGATGAACATTGGATTTTAGCTATGCAAGAAGAACTTAATCAATTTGAAAGAAATCAAGTATGGGAGTTAGTTCCTAGGCCTCAAGATCACTCAATTTTAGGATTTAAATGGGTCTTTAGAAACAAATTAGATGAAAATGGGGTAATCACTAGAAACAAAGCTAGATTAGTAGCAAAAGGATATAATCAAGAAGAGGGAATTGATTATGAAGAAACTTATGCTCCCGTTGCTAGACTTGAAGCCATTAGGATGTTGCTTGCATACTCTTGCATCATGGACTTTAAACTATATCAAATGGATGTTAAGAGTGCCTTTTTAAATGGCTATATTCAAGAGGAAGTGTATGTTGATCAACCACCCGGTTTTGAAAACCATGAGTTTCCCAATCATGTTTTTAAACTAAGAAAAGCTCTCTATGGTCTCAAGCAAGCTCCTAGAGCTTGGTATGAGAGATTAAGCAAATTTCTCCTAGACAAGGGATTTAATAGAGGAAAAGTGGATACACTCTTTTCATTAAACATGACAAACAAGACATCTTACTTGTGCAAATTTATGTTGATGACATTATTTTTGGTGCCACTAATGAATATCTGTGCAAAGAATTTTCCAAGCTAATGCAACATGAATTTGAGATGTCTATGATGGGAGAGCTCAACGTTTTCCTTAGGCTACAAATCAAACAACTAAAGGAAGGAACCTTCATAAATCAATCCAAGTATTGCAAGGAATTGCTCAAGAAGTTTGAAATGGACAAAGCAAAAGAGATGGCCACTCCCATGGGCACCTCATGCACTCTTGACAAGGACGAAGAAGGTAAAACGGTAGAGATCACAAAATATAGAGGTATGATTGGATCTCTACTATATCTTACTGCTAGTAGGCCAGATATAATGTTCAGTGTATGCATGTGCGCTAGATATCAAGCTTGTCCTAAGGAATCCCACTTAAGTGTTGTAAAGAGAATAATGAAATACCTAGTAGGCACTATTGATGTTGGACTATGGTACCCAAAAGGTGCCACATGCCACTTAGTGGGATAGTCGGATTCGGACTTTGCGGATGCCAAATTGATAAGAAAAGCACAAGTGGGACTTGCCACTTACTTGGATGTTCACTAGTTTCATGGCATAGCAAGAAACAAGTAAGTATGGCCTTGTCTACTACCGAAGCGGAATATGTTGCCGCCGGAAGTTGTTATGCTCAACTCCTTTGGATGAGGCAACAACTCATGGACTATGGCTTTAAACTCAATCACATTCCTATTTGGTGTAACAACACTAGTGCCATAAATCTATCAAAGAATCCGATCCAACACTCAAGGACTAAGCATATTGAAATACGACATCACTTTATCCGAGATCATGTTCAAAAAAGGGATGTCTCACTTGAATTTGTTGAAACAACAAATCAACTAGCCGACATCTTCACCAAACCTTTGCCTAAAGAAAATTTTTCTCGCATTAAAAATGAACTCGGTATAATTGATGCCTGTGACATATAAATCTCACACACACTTTTATAATCCTTGTTATCTTCTTGTGAATGCTTTACTAACTTGAGCGTCGGAGAGTCCCCCAAATTTGTTTTGCAGGTCCTCTTATCTCCTCATCTATCTCATCTCATCATCTAGACCACTTGATCAAGGAATTGTATATGTTAGACAAAGAAAATCCTTTTCAGCACTAAAAGTCATTCGAATGACTTGGCACAAATCATTCGAATGGCAGGACCCTATGTCTCAGACCTGGTTCTTTTGTGAAAATCATTCGAATGGATCATCCCTCTCCATTCAAATTCCCAAACTTTTCTTCTCAGGTCTGAATCTTTGTGAAAAACAATCGAATGGATCATCCCTCTCCATTCGAATTCCAAAATTTTTCTTCTCAGGTCTAAATCTTTGTGAAAAACAATCGAATGGATCATCCCTTTCCATTCGAATTCTAAAATTTTTCCTCTCTGGTTGCTAATCATTAAGAGTTATTCGAATGTATTACCCTAGTTCAATCGAATGTCAAAATTTTGAAGCCTCTGGTTGCTCACTCTCCATGGTCATTCGAATAAATACCCTTATTTCAATCGAATACCAAAATTTTTCAGCCTCTGGTTGCTACGTCTCCAGAGTTATTCGAATGAATACCCCTCTTTTAATCGAATGCCAACCATTTGAACTCTCGGGTCTCACCTTGATCCCGCGCCATTCAAATGGAACACCCCTGGTCATTCGAATGGATCGCGACCTGGAGTTTTTTTTTTTAAATAAACACAGCCTTTCCTCTTCCCTCCTTCTCATGCCCATCCTTTCTCTCCTCTGTAACCCTAGCACACCCTTCCCCTCTCTTCGAAGCCCTCTCCTCCTCCACCTCTTCCTCCCTCACTCATACTCATCCTCCTCCTCTCTCCCTCAACCCCACCTCTCTTTGCTGCTCTCTCCCCTTGGCCTGCACCTTTCCCTCTTCTCTCCTCACCATCTTCCCTGCTCTATCCTTCGTCTTCCCCCATCACCAAAGCTCCATCTCTCCCTAATTCGCCCTATTCCTCATTCTCCATTTTTTCTCCCTGCATTCTTCCTCAGCTCGAGCCCTAACCCTCCCCATCATTCCCTTCACCTAGCCCTCCTCATTATCTGCCCTAAACCCTAACTCTCTCTCTCTGCTACTTGTCCTCCCCTACAACCACCATGAGCCGCCGGTCTGCTCCTCCTCCCTCTTCCTCTACTCCCAGGCGCACTCGCCTCAAGCACACTCACGTCTCTCCTTCAGTCGATATGCCCCATTATTTTTCAATCGAAGAACAGTGGCGCTTGTTCCAGAGTAGTTTCGAGGACCGCGAGCTCATGGAGCCCAAGTTCTTCGATCTCTCAACCTTTGCTGGTACTCTCTGCGATGTTACTTCCATTTTAGACACTGCTAGTTTACTGGAATTTGTCTTCTATGAATCTGTAGTTTATCCTCAGTTGGTTAGGGTATTTTACTCCAATTTCAAGTTGATTGATAATGTACTCTATTCTGAAGTGAATAAGACTAGCATTGTGATGCCACTTGATTTGGTTGGGACTGTTCTGAAATTGCCGCATTGTGGCCATAGTTTGCTGGGTGGAATCTCTGACTGGGCTGTAAACTCGGAGGGTACTCCATTTAGTGAGTTGTTTGCCCTCGAAGCAATCCGTCACTCCGGTATTAGAAACCACAAGAACCGTCCTCAGGTAGGTGGGCTTCCCATTGAACAGCGGATACTTCATTACCTTATCACCCATACCATCGTTCCTCGCAATGGGAATCACTCTGTGCTATCAAAAGATGATGGTTTGGTTCTGTGGGCCCTGGCTAAGCATAAGGAGATAAATTGGAGCCTCTATGTGATGCATCACATGCATCAAGCTCGAGCAAAGGGCAGTGCTTTGCCCTATGCTATGCATGTGATGGCCATTCTCCGCCACTTCGATGTACCTCTTGCTGATGAAGCAAAATGGCCGGCAAAAGGAAATTGGAAGATTGACTCAGGATGCCTAGCCCGGATGCACATCTTTCTAAAGAAAATCACCAACTGGTTTGAGTATGACGTCCCTGAGACTCTCCGTGCCCAACGACGCTCTGCCTCATCCTCCACTCCTCCTGCCGAGACTCCGGGTCCTTCCACATCTGCTGGTCCATCTCCAGATCCCTTTCAACCCCATATGGAGTTCATCATGAGCCGGTTCGACGCCATTAGTGTCTCCATGGCTCAGGACTCGGCTTACTATCGGACCACCCTTCATCGTTTGGGTATGGACGTCGGCGCTATCTGTGATCATCTACACATCCCGCGATATCAGTCTGCTGACCCTGTACCCCCACCTTCCACCGTGCCCTCAGAGGGACCACCTTCCTCTCTCATGGCCATTGATCAGGTGGCCCATGATGATGATGATGATGATGATGAGCGCACCGAGCCGGAGTTGGAGTGACTGTCAGATTTTACATACTTATATTTACTGTTTATTTCTATGTTTCTATGAACTTCTGGTGCATATCTGATAGTTTATTTTGTCTCTAACTCCGGGTTACTTAGGGTTACTAATTATGCATTGAACTGTTATCCGATCACTCTCCTCTGATGCATACATTTTGGCAACGACTAATATAAATTGCTATTTCTTATATTATCTGCCAAGTTATTTCTGGTTCCTATTGATCACTTCAGATTACTCCTCTTATCTAAACTATATCTTTTTGATCATGCCAAAAGGGGGGAAAAGAAATTTAAGGAAAATTAAGAGATAAGTTCTAATTTTTCTTGAAACTTAAAAGGACAAGTGAAGTTTGAAGTTTTTTTCTCTTTTTTCAAAAGGCAACAAAGGAAACTTACTCTGAAAAACAATTTTGAAAAATGCACAAACTCAGGGGGAATGAAATAAAATAAATGTATAAACTAAGGGGGAATCATGAATGCATTTGCGTTTTTCAAAAGAAATGAACAAATAGCTTGAAAAATCATAAATGTCCTTGAAATGAAATGAATGCATAATCTATTAACTTATCTCTCTGTTTCCTTAAGTGTTTGTCATCATCAAAAAGGGGGAAATTGTGAATGCTCATGAAGGATGTTTTGATGAAGACAAATGAAGCAAGCTTCCAAAGTCCAGAAGCTCAAAAAGATCTAGTTTTAGGACCTAGGAAATGTGTTAAAGGTGGTGTATATCTAAACTCTCAACATAGCTCTTCTAGATGGCTCTTAAAAGAAAATATTGATTCCTGCCTTAAAAAGTATTTCAAACAAAACCAATGAATCAAGTAAAAGGAGAAAAAGAATGAGTTTGGGCAAAACCCTAAGAGACATTCGAATGACTAGCCTAGATCCATTTGAATGACTTATGAACAAGTCATTCGAATGACTCATGAACTAGTTAACTCGAAGACTCTTGAAAAGTCATTCGAATGACTCATGAACAAGTCATTCGAATACCTCATGAACAAAGGTAATCTGAATGAAGTATTCGAATGACTAGGGTTTGATACTTTCGGTGATCCTAGTACAGCCAAGACATTCGAATGGCTGGCACAGATCCATTCGAATGACTCAGGTGCATTTAATGCCCAACGGCTATATTAGGTTAGTCATTCGAATGGGCCATTCGAATGAATCGAGTACTGAAGTCAGAAACGGCTAGTTCTGTTTGCTGACTTAAGATGCATTAAATGCACAACGGCTAGGATCACTATGTGCTTAATAAATACTCACCAAACTCATCAATTGAAGGTTGAACATCAATTCCATAACATCTAACATTCTCTACTTCATTAATTACATTCTTTGAGCCATCTATTTGAGAAAAAGAGAGAGTTTCATACACACACACCTATAGCCCTTCAAATTGTATTATCTACTCTTCAAGAGAGTTTCAAATCAAACACAAATCATTTTCTTGTAAAGAGGGTGAGGTATCCCTCTCAAGTGATTAGGGTGGTATCCCTAAAGGAAATTATTTGAGGCTCAAGTAGAGTGCTCATCTTGTAAAGGTTGTCAAGCACCTAAGTTTCAAGCTTGAAGAATAGTGGAAAAATCTTGAGCGGATTGCTTGGGGACTGGAGGTAGATCACAAGGGTGGTTGAACCAGGATAATTGTGTTTACATCTTCTCTATCCCTTAACTCCTTAATTTGTTTATGCTCAAGATTGCTTCTATCTTTATTCATTAATAATTTGCATTAATACTTGGTGGTTTATTGGCATCAAAGCAAAGATTTTAAAAATAACCTACATACCCAATTCACCCCCCTCTTGTGTATTTGAAGCCACTTGGTAACATCCTTTACGGCCGCAACCTTGCTGGATCCACCGAGATTCCTTACTCTGTCATCACATGCCCCAAGAATTTTACTTCCTTAGTCCAGAACTCGCATTTAGAAAGGTTAGCATACAGCTATTTCTCTTTCAAAACGTCCAGAACCAACCTAAGATGCTTAGCGTGATCCTCCTCCTTCTTAGAATACACCAGAATTTCATCGATAAAGACTATCACGCATTCGTCCAAGTGTGATCTAAGGATCTGGTTCATATAGTCCATGAAAATCGCAGGGGCATTAGTCAACCCGAACGACATCACTGTGAACTCATAATGACCACGGCGAGTCCTGAAACCCGTCTTGGGAATATCGTCGTCTACCACTCTTCTCTGATTGTAGCCAGAGCGTAAATCAATTCTTGAGAATACCTTGGTACATCTCAGCTGATCCATCAAGTTGTCTATCCTCGGCAACGGGTACTTGTTCTTGATGATGACCTTGATCAATTGCCGGTAGTCGATGCATAACCTCATCGAACCATTCTTCTTCTTCACAAACAGAACTGGAGCTCCATATGGTGACGCGCTGGGTCAGATGAATCGCTTATCCAATAGTTCCTTCAATTGTTTTTTCAGCTCCTGCAGCTCTACCGTGGGCATACGGTACTGTGCCATTGAGATTGGTCCATCTCCTGGAACCAAGCTAATAGAGAATTCCACTTTTCTCTTCGGGGGAAATTCTGGAATATCCTCTGGGAATACACCCAGGTACTCACATACCACAGGGATATGGGCGACTTCTTGCTGTGTCTCCACCTCAGACGAGGCTAAGAAGATGTAGCCCTGATTCTCCAACAGACAGTAGTACAGGGTTACCAGTTCTTCCTTAGAGGGTGGCATCGTTGAAACCACGGAAGGAAAGGTTACCAGCTTCCTGGCGCAATCCAAGGTCACTTGGTTTTCGCGTAACCAATCCATTCCTAGAATGATATCCAAGCCCACTAAGGGTAAACATATGAGGTCAGCTACGAACATCCGATCTTGGAGCTGGGGTGGACACTAGAGACATACTTGGCACGTCTTAACAGGTGGAGCGGTAGGAGTAGACACCCTCAGTATGTAGGGTAGTGCTACGGGCGATAGGTTTAGTTTCCTAACATTATCATAGGAAATAAAAGAGTGTGAGGCTCCCGAATCATATAATACAGTCAAAGTACTACCCAACATCCTACACTTACCCATGATCAAGCCTTCCGCATCCTCTGCCTCTTCCCTGGATAGGGTGAAGACCCGTCCTTGCTGTTGGGCGGGCGGTGGAAATGTTGGAGAATATCTAGCAATGTGGCCTCCCTATCCACATTTAAAGCATACATTTTGCCCCGCATAGCATTCCCCCTGGTGGAGCCTTTCACATTTCGGGCACGACGGCCTGAACTCCTGACTTGGTTGAACTCCTCGGGGGTCTTGCCCAGAGCTTCTTAGAACACCACCCGGTTGCAGTAGCCTAACTGCTTGCTGCTGGGGCTTGATCATCTGTTGCGGGGGTCTAGTAAATCCTGGTCCCCTCGGACCCTGGGGTCTCACTGCCTATTGTTGCGGTCGAGGGAGAACATGTCCTCTACCTCCGTTGGGGAACGGAACCTGAAAGGGTCCTTTGTGTCGCTGCGCCTGCGAGGAACTCCCTTGTTTCTCTATCCTCCACTTATTTCTTGCATTCCTCACCCTGGCCAAATTCCTGGCCGACTCTTCCAGTGTCATACACTTGCTTACTAGGAGGGCATAATCCTGGATGTCCCAATGATTAATGGCCATCTGTAACTCCTCCTTCAATCCCCTCTGGAACTTCCCGCACTTCCATGCTTCTATGGGGTGCAGTTGATATGTAGAGGAATAGTGGCACAATCTCTCAAAGGCGGACATGTACTCAGCAACTGTCATGTCCCCCTATTGCAGCTCCAGAAACTCAGCTTCTTTCTGATCCCTAAGACCCTTGGGGAAATACTTGTTCAAGAAGGCAGTTGTAAATCGATCCCATGTGATGGGACCTCCTTGCTATTCCAGAAGAGGTCTGGTGGAGTTCCACCATGTTCTGGCGGCACCTCGTAGCTTCCGTGTCACAAATCGGGCCTTCTACACCTCTGTGCAGGGGACGTCCTCATAAACTTGTTCCATTTCTGCTATCCAATTATGGAGGAGTTATGGGTCCATCAGTCCTTCAAAGAACGGGGGGTTTGCCCTTCCAAATTCAACAAACTTCTTGGCTTCTACCTCTTCAGCCGTCGGGGTAGGGTTTCGGTGTGCAGTGGCAGCTGCCATTTGGGTTGTTGCCTCAGCTTGAGCTTGGGTGACTCGAGCCATCTCTCGAAGGATCTCGGTAAAATCTACTGGTTCCACAGTGCGTTGTGTAGAGTCTCTCCGTGGTGGCATGCCTAATCTGTTGTACCTGAATAATTTTGACTTGATCAGTCTCATGAAAGGCGGGTACACATGAACTTAGAACATACCACGTAGAAAAGACATACACCTTTAATCATGCCCGGAAGCATAGTGCAGCTCAGTTCATAGGTTCATGTAGGACCAAACTGCTCTGATACCAATTGTAACACCCTAGCTAACTTCCTATGCGCGAGTCATACGCAATGCTCACTAGGTTTTGATCACTTGGTGGGAATACTTATAGTCCTTCATTATTTTTCGAAAATACAGGGTTAAGGAAAATATGGACCATTTTAAAACTTTTCTGCCTGTTACTTATTCGTAAAGTATGAGCCGCGTGTGAATTAAAGTATAGGATACAAGCGATCGAGCCTAGGCTTACGACCGATAGTCATTCATGGAATAAATATTTACATCAGTAGGTACTGGGTCCATCACAGATAATTACTACAAAATAGAGTATAATAATAGTTTACATATACAAGTCATACTTATTACAATACATAACAAAATATCCATCTAGTGCAGAACTAAACTGGTTGGTCCTCGGGTCTGGTCTTTTGCTAGCTTGCACTGGGTTCTTCACTGCTCCACGGGTGGCTCCTCATATGTCTCCTCGTAGCCCTCGTCCGCCCATGGAAGCATAAGCAAATAGGGGTGAGAATGTTCATCCTTAGTGGTTTACCTTAGTGTCAGGGTGTTTCTTTAACTCACTTATGAACCAGGCCACTTAGGAGATCTCTATGTGTATATACATATTACCATCTACTGATTATTATCTGTTGCTTAGATCCTGAGCAGCTTTATCTACTTTACTAGGTGATGGGGGATTTAGTCTTTCTTATCTAAGTTCTCGTGCTTATTAACTTTTCGCACCTATATACATAGGCCGTCTCGAGCGTTCTCTTGACGGTACTTACTTACTATATAGGCTTACATACATTCTCATATACTCATGCATCACATAGTCATTCATCATATTCCTTCATCATATCTCTTGTGCGTGGGGGAAACTTGGGGATCTCTTACGCATACCGCTCACCTGGGTTAGCGTCCTTCTTTTCACATTTAGTTGGTGTTCCCATACGAACTTTGGGTCTGGGGTTACGTCCTTCATCTAGTCCTTCGCCCATGTAGCCGTGGCTAGACGACTACAACCACTTCTGTTCCCAACTTGACAACGACCAAGCTGTGCTCACACCTGAGTGGTTGCGAACCACCAATGGGGTCTAGTGTCCATTATCAACTATCAAGTGGGCTAACCTCCACTAGGAAAGAGGCGGGGGCTGGCCCTTGCGACGCAGCCAGGCGTTGGACTCATACATCATCATCATATCTTTAGGTGTGACGTCACCCTCATCATTCATCATTTCTTTCTTTGCTTTGCTTCTTTTCATTTCTTTCTTTCTTGTCATTAACCTCCTTGATCAATCCACCCTTTTGGGACTGGTGAGGTACATCATTAACCAATCCACCCTTTTGGGACTGGTGAGGGATGTGTCCGTAGACTTGCCAAGAGAGAGGCTCCCTATCATATACTACATACTTGTTCCCTAGTGTTCAATGATAATCTTTAAGCATTAGGTGATTAACCTCTAGTTCTCTAGGGCTGCCCTAACACTTACATGACAACCCTGTCCTCATGATGCATGATCTCATAATCTACTACATGCAATGTTCCACATACATCATACATATCAACATACGTTAGGTAAATCAATGCTTGTTGGACTATATGCCCCAAGACAGCTTCCATGGGCATGTAAGTCTCGGGCCGTTCAGCGTGACTTCAGGTCCGCTCAATGGTTCCTGAGACCATCAACACACCTTTTCAAAATTTCTTTCCAAAGGGTCCCTCAGGCCGCTCAGTGGTTAATTGGGCCGCTCAGCGGTCTGATGCCTAGTTCCAGAAACATTTTCCATCCTTATCGCCCAGTTTCAGCCTAGGCCGCTCAGCGGTGCATAAGGCCGCTCAGCGGTTCATGAGTCCATTCAGCGGTTCATGAGGCCGCTCAGCGCTACTTGGGTGAAACTGTAGCATACTGCTTTGTTTTCCTTGCCTTTTTTCCATCCTTTCTCATGGTCACTCCTTGGGGTTCTTACACATATTCCAATACTCATATTACAATCTAGTCTAGGTCACAAGACCCTTCAAAATCAATCAAATCCTAACATGGCAGTTCTAACATAATACTACATAGAACAAAACAAGCAAAGCAAGCATGGAAAAGCCACCAAGGAGGTGAGCAAACTAAGGTTACCCACCTTCTTTCGAGGCTTTAAAGGCTGGTTGGGTGATGAGAGAGTTGGGGAAGAGTAGTCTTCCAAGTACAGAGCTTCCTCCTAGCTTCTGTCAGGTCTTTCACAGCATGATTGCAGAGCACACGAGCAAAGTTTCGGCAAGTCTAAGAGGGTGGCTGAGTGAAATGAGTGGGATGATGGCATGGCCTTATATAGGCATGAAAATTTACCTCTCTTTCCCATTTTGTCCTTGCCAAAATTACCATTTTTCCATTTCTAATTTAATTTATTAATTAATTAATTGTTTTGGACAATTATAAGGTCACATCGGGTCACATCAATGAATAGTAACCCTTATTTTATTATTTTTTCCTAAAAAATCTGATGCACCACATGGGGTCCTCAGCTGTGGGTCCCTGACACACACCAAAACGTCGTTAATTTTAGTGCGCAATCA
>QANU01076562.1:1136605-1186822 GCA_003254905.1 Nissolia schottii | reverse complement strand
GTGAAATGCTGTTACTCTGTTACATTCTGCTGAACATATTATGCTGTTCATTCTGTCATGATAATTCTGTGATATATACTCTGCTGAATTTTGCTATATCTGTACTGAATGATATGCTGTTTATGCTGATGACTCTGCTGTGTATATTCTGCTGATTTTGTGGACTTACTTTGGATGACTATGTGATGCTTACTCCGATGATTCTGTTATGCTGAATTTAATGCTGAGTGTATTCTGTGATGTATTCTGATTATTCTGGAAATGTATGTCTGCCGTTATGCCGTACCGTCAAGAGTACGCTCGAGACGGTTAAGTATATTCACGAACTGTTAATCAGCACGAGAATGTAGTAAGCAAGAATAGTTCCCATGTCACATGTTAATGCTGATAAAGCCGTTCAGATAGGTAAGATAATAAATAGTAGGCTGATTAGTATGTATGTTCACTAGAGATCTCTGAGCGGCCTGAAGTCCGACATAATCTGATGTACGACTCAGGAACTAAGGTTATTTCCACTGAGAACCTACCGTTCTCATTCCCCACTGTTTTATGACTTCAGGTACAGAAGAGGATGAATCATATTTTGAGGATGCTGAAGAGCCGCCAGATGAGCCATGAGCGGCTAGAAGATAGATAGATGGTTATGTTTTGCCAAGGGCTTACTGAGTAGCATTCCAGTAGTCCTTGTGTTTTGATGCTGTATATGCTGGATTTTGTATTTGATGTTTTGATCTATGTACATATTATGTATACAGTGATATGACTTTGTATGGTGGACCCACTGAGTGGATATTATATGTTCTATTCCTCATTACGTTATTCGCTTTGTTATTATATTTGTTTATTCCACACGCATGGCTCTATTTTAGTATTAATGTGATACAAGTACACGTTTAAAACGGGTCCTTATTTTATGAGCAATGACTATTTTCAAAAGATAACTATGGACTAAGGTATTCCGACCAAGTAGACAACAACCTAGTGAGCTTTGTTTACTACGTACGGGTAAACAGTTAGCTAGGATGTTTCACCTGCCCTATCGACACGACCAGGAAAGTACCTTCTGGCATACCCTATCGACGTTACCAGAAGTGTACTTCTTAACATTCTTTGGGACTTGTGATGTCACGTCCTTGAACATTCATCTTTTCTTTCTTTCTTTTCATTTCAACATAAAGTTAGGTCTTAAACCCACGTTCACATCATTGACCAATCCATCTTATTGGACTGGTGAGGGGCTTGTCTTGTGGACGCTCCAAGAAAGGGGATAACCCTAATTATATATCTATGTACTTTCTTCAAGGTACACCGGACCCTCTATGTTCGGGCCATCTTAAGATATCACTTTTCCCTAGGATTCAGTTATGATCTTTAGGAAAGGTGATTGCTTTCTAGTTATCTACAGTTATCCTAGAGCACTAATGACGACTGAGTCCTCATGATGCTTGTTACACAAATACAACACATAGTTCCACAATCATTCTTAAAAGTAAGTACACGTTATAGTGGTCTAGTACTGGTTGGAACATGCGGGTCCATGAAAGTAGGTAGGTTGCCTAAAAACTTTGCTCATGGGATCTAGTCACTTGGAGTTTCAGGCCGCTCAGAACCTTACCTAAGCCGCTCAACGGGCCCTGAATCCTCATAGACACAGACTTGAAGTTTACATGTGTCGCAAACCTGAGAACACTAAAACAAGCCAGGCCGTTCAATGCCCTAGGCGTGTTTCAGTACCTCAGATTTGCTATGTTTCACTTCTTGCACAATTTTTCAAAACCAATCTCAAGCACAACTTTTAGGGTTTTCACCACACTTTCCAACAAGCACAATATCACATGTTCTAACTCAAAGGAAACACCAAAATCATCCATGCATCATTAACCTACCATCTATAACATAATACATGTTATTCTCCTATATTCACATACAACACTTAGAAGTCACCAAGGAGGTGAGTAAGCTAGGTTTACCCACTTTCTTAGAGTATTGGTTGGTGGTGAGGGTGACGAAAGAATGTTTCCAAGAGTGCGTAGCTTTCCTTGCTGATTCCCAGCTTCGGCAGCGTAACCACGGAGTGCACGAACGTAACGTGTTTTAAGCAAAAGCTAGAAAATGAAAAATTAGAAAATGAAAAGCATGGGAGGGCTATTTATAGGCCCTCAAGGTCGTGGGCCTTGTCCATTCTTGGCTACAAAAATTAATGAAAAAAATAAAAATAAAAATAAAATAAAAATAGGATAAAGATGGCTTAGTCATCTTTGACATTGCTTTGACCAAGATTAGGGATGTGTGGTGAGTGTGTGGCTGTGGGTTGCTTCTTCTAATGGAAGACCAAATTTTGATCGTGTTTGATCGTTAGCTGTTCGGGTACTTCGAGTACGGGTATCCTAAAAATATTCCGATCACACCATTGTGATATACTAATTTTCATAATATGCAATTTATGTTCATCCAAGGTATTAGTAAATTTATTTTGTAAGAGTGTTTTTTAGAGATACCTTTGATGTACAATTAAGTTCTGGTGACGAAAGGTAATAAATCTCGCGAAATCGCAAACTATTACCTTATTTGGCATTTTCAGGGAAATAAAATTGAGATTTAAAATTCTAGTCTAATTATATCACTTATATCTTTATTTATTATGCGAAATCTTTACTAAGGAAAAAGCGGGATGTTACATTCCACCCTCCTTAGAAAAATTTCACCCACGAAATTTAAGTACGATTTCCTTGCGTACCTTCAGAAGAGTTCTGGGTAGGCTTTCTTCATATCGGCTTCCAGTTCCTATGTTTGTTCTTCAAACTCCCCATTTTCCAAGATTACTCACACCATAGTAATCTCTTTGTTCCGAGTCGTTTAGGTCTTGTGATCGTGTTTGATTCACTGTAGTGTGAGAGGTAAGGAAAGATCTTATCTCAACATGATTTGTTCTGGTTCCAGCACATGATCAGGGCACGCATAATACTTATGTTTTTGGGATACATGAAAGGCATCGTGAATTTTTGCTAAGTTCGGCAGAAGAGCTATCCGGTATGCCACAGGTTTGATGCGTTTAAGCATCTGAAAAGGTCCAATGAAACGTATGCTCAACTTTCTAACCTTCAGGGACCTTCCATTACCCGTTGCAGGAGTAACCTTTAGAAAGACATGATATCCCTCTTAGAATTCAAGTGGTCTCCTTCGGATATCTGCATAACTCTTTTGATGACTTTGCGCGGTTCGGATCCTTTCTTGAATTTTCTTCATCCATTCCTCCGATTGCATTGTCTCCTCGGGCTCTAAGTACTGGTATTCTGTACTGTCATTCCAACAGAGAGGTGATTGACATTTATGACTACTTAGAGCCTCGAATGGAGCCATACCGATACTGGCTTGATAGCTATTATTGTACGAGAATTAAACAAACGACAACCATTCATCCTAGTGCCCTGGCAGATCAAGTATGCAGGCCCTCAACATATCCTCCAATGTTTGGATTGATCGCACAGATTGCCTGTCCGTCTGAGGGTGATAAGCCAAACTTAGTTGCAACTGGGACTGATAAGCCTTTTAAAAGGTGGTCCAAAATCTCAAAGTGAATCTCGAATCCCTATCCAAAATAATGAATGACAGCACCCCATGCAATCTTATGACCTCCCGAATGTACACCTGGAAAAACTTCTCCATTGGGTAGGTCATTTTGACTGGAATAAGGTCAGCAGACTTGGTGAGTCTGTCCACAATAACCCACATGGCATCCACTGCTCTCACCGTGCGCGGTAAACCAGAAATGAAGTCCATCGAGATCCTTTCCCATTTTTATTCCGGTATCTTAGGAGTATTTAGCAATCCGGGTGGCTTCCGGTGTTCAATCTTCACTTTCTAGAAGACTAAACATTTCAGCACCCAGTCCTCTACATCCAATTTCAATCCTGGCCAACCAAACATTTTCTTGAGATTGTAATACATCTTTGTGTTACTCGAATGTATGGTGAAGTGACTCCTGCGTGCTTCCCGCAGGATGTCTTCTCTTAACCTGCCCTCGTGGGGTACACAAATGCACTAGTTGTACCTTAGTATACCATCATCCCCAGTGGCAGCTTCCTTAACCTTGCCTTCCTTTACTGCCTTAACGAATTTGCACCAGGTGTCATCCTGGCAGTTTCTCTGAGCATCCATGACTCTATGCTTGAAAACACTTGTGATCTGTAAATGACATAAGCTGATGTTGTTCGAACGCAGAGTGATGCCAAGGTTTAAATCCCTGAAACTCTCAATTAATCCAGACTCCCTGACCATCATCTGAGCTGCGTGTAAAGACTTCCTGCTCAAGTCATCCACTACCAAGTTTGCCTTGCCGGGGTGGTAGTTCAACATGAAGTCATAATCTTTCAAGAATTCCATCCATCGTCTTTGCCCCATATTCAGCTCCTTCTGGTCGAACAGATACCTCAAGCTTTTATGATCCGAGAACACTTCAAACCTTACCCCATATAAATAGTGTCTCCATATCTTCAATGCATACGCTACGACGACAAGTTCTAAGTCATGGGTAGGGGAGTTTGCTTCATGAGGCTTCAACTGCCTTGAGGCATATGCTATCGCCTATCGGTTCTTCATCAGCACATACCCTAGCCTGGCACCTGACGCATCACATTATACTTCAAAGGGTGCATGAGAGTCTGTAACACCAATAAGGGAACATTGGTCAACTTCTATTTTTAGCTCGCAAAAACTCTTCTCGTACTCTAGCAACCAACCCTTTAACACCCCTACTTTCAGTCTACGCGATCATCGTAACACTGATTACAGGGTTGTTTTCTTTTTTGGTTGGAGTTATGCGTAGCCCCTACTTTTACTTTGCAAGTATTTCGTACTCAGAAATATGGACCATTTTGAAAATCGTTCGTTCACTTTATCAATTTGTAAATTAGGAGCCATGCGTGATCAAGGAAACATACATATACAAATGCTAGCGTCTCAATCGATGTTTAGGTGATAACTAAAATAGAACCGAAAGATTATATACATATATTTACAAACAAGGTCCAACACAAAATTACACATTGGCTTAGTAGTAGGTATTACACAAAAATTTATAAAAGCCACCAATCTTATTTATTACACAACCATGTATCGCCCTAACGTGAGAATAGTATTCCTGCTTTGGTTTTGGAACCTTCCTGCTACGGCCACCCGTCGTTGTCGACCACGTGTCAGCCCCGTCGATCCACTCACTTTGTACACCTGGAACCATAACGGAGTGGGGGTGAGAATGTTCATTCTCAATGGGTATCCTTGGGGTATATCTAGTCATTTCATTACTCGGTTATGAATCATGCCACTCAGGAAATCTCTACGTGTTCATGCATACTAAACTCCTACTGATTATTATCTATTGTTTAGGTCCTGAGTAACTTTACCTAGCTTGCTAGGTGACTAGGGTTTTCTAATCTCATTATTACCTGGGATTTCGTGCTTATTAACGTTATGTGTTTGAGTGATGTGATTCCGGATCACACACTCTTGTAGTCTATACTTATGCATAGACCGTCTTAAGGGTTCTCTTGATGGTACTTACTATATACATACTTACATACATACCTATATACATACATGCATACATCACGTGTCTTTATGCATGAGGGGATCTGGGATTCTCTTACGTGCCCTATGGCTACGTCCTTCTTGATTTCGTATGTCTTCTGTAACAACCTACTCTTTTCCTAGTAGAAATTTCCCGAATAATTGCTCGTAGAACCTTGGTATGAGTAAGTATGTGGAAGTCTGTAGGAATTATTTTGTTGAGTTTTGATAAATTTTGATGACACTTAAATGATTCCTATTGACCCTCAGAATTGGATGAAGAGGTTTAACTGACTGTTACACGGAGTTCTGCTGAGTTTCAGACGATTTCGCAGACACTAAAATAGCTCCGTTTAGCGTGTAAAATTGAGCAGAGAGCCCAAAGTCTCTGGAAACCCCACCGGTGCCAGGGAAAAGTCTCAGACACCTTAGAATAGTCCAACGACCCCATTGGGATGGTTGGGAAAGAACGAAACCGCGAGCAGAACGGTTGTCGGCGGACACAAGAGCGTAGAAACGGGTCGAAGGTATCTGTGAAAAACACCCTCCGGGGGAAAATTCACAAACACCTTCTAAGATTAATATTCCTAGGTAGAGGGAAATTAGAGGATCGCGACGGTATAAGCAGAATATTTTTCGGATGACCGTACGAGACGCACCGACACTGCAAGCGATAAAAAAGAGCGAAACGAAATTGGGGAAATTAGAAACCAGAAGCAGCACGTGGGATCAGATTTTTGGGGGAGGAAAATATTAAATAATTAGGTTACTATTCGTGATTTGACTCCTAATTTATCTAGTTTAATTAATTAATTAAAAAAAAATTAAAAATGGTAAAATTGTAATTATGCATAGGGGTAAAAATGTAAATTTAAGGGACAGCTCTTGGCTATAAATAGCCAGCCCCATAACAAGAAAAAATGCAAGAAAATCCTCTCCTAAGCCGAAACTCTGTCCGTGTGCCGTGATCACGCTGCAGAAACTCCGAACGAAGCTTGGACAACGCTCTAGGCTTGGAGGACGACTCTCCTACCTCTTCCTCACCACCGAATAAGCCTTCCAAGAAGTGGGTAACTCTAGTTTGCTCACCTTTTTGGTGGATGTATGTGTTTATGTGTGTGTGTGTCTTGATGTTTGTATGCATGCTTAGGTAGTTTAGAACTTTGGTTAGGATAGGGAGATGATTCTGAAGGGTCCTGTGACCTGGACTAGATAGGATTTTGATAGTTAGAATATGTGTAAAAACCTCAAAGAGTAACCATGAGCAAAGGGGAAGAGAAAGGAAAGAAAGAAAGAATTCGGTTTTCAGTTTCGCCCAGTGACCGCTGAGCGGCCCTTGTTACCGCTGAGCGGTCCCAATGCACCGCTGAGCAATCGGGCTCAGACCGTTGAGCGACCCTAGGGTACCGCTGAGCGGTCCTGTAACATCCCAGTTTTCCCTTAGCAAAGGATTCGCCTAGTGAATTCGTGTGCGAACTCCTTTAGAGGTTGGATGTAACACCCCTACTAACTGCCTACTTCCCGGGTAGTAAGCAATTCTCACAGGGTTGTTATTCGTTGTGTCGGGTTACCTTTAGCCCTTACTTTTACCTTTGAAAATATCTTATACGCAAAATATGGACCATTTTAAAAATTGTTCTTTTATAGTATCAGTTTGTAAACTAGGAGCCGTGCGTGATTAAGAGAATATATATAACAACAAGCGTCAGCTTCTATAACAAGTTACGTGGTGACCAATATAGAACATGGAGAGTATATGTGCACATATATAGATTATTACAACCAAGGTCCATAACACAGTTACACATTGTCATAATAATAAGTATTTACACAAAATGTATAAAAGACATACAACATAATGCAAAACATATATCATCCTAACACCATCATCATCCTTTTGCTTGGCTTCGATCTGCTGTAGCTTCCTGTAGTCTTCCAGACGTCCCTCGGGTCAATCCATTCGCTCGGCGCACCTGCGGGATCCATAACCGAGTGGGTGGGGGTGAGAACACTTGGTCCTCAGTGGGGTTCCTTAGCACTAACAAAGGTTCATTTTTCTCGGTTATCCTCCCGGCCGTTCAGGAGATCTCTAAGTGAGCATGCATACTAGAATCCTACTGATTATTATCTTGGCCTAGAATCCTGAACAGCTTTATCTATGTTACTAGGTGATCAGGGGAACTAGTTTTTCTTATCTAGGTTATCGTGCTTTCTATTCCTAACTGTCGCAACACAATCACATCATACACATGTATGCTGACAGAAACACTGATCATCACGCATATGTTGCGTGGTAAACCTTCCACCATGCTTGCCAGGCATGGGACATTTCATCATATCTATGCAAGGGGTCATCGTGCCGTTGGGGCACGGATTTCAATGCATGTTCTCATCATTTCTTTTCCTTTGTCCCAATACTCCCTTGTAAACCTCAGGATCGTCGTCCCTATGGTGGTGTACGACCTGCCTTCTCTGTCTGTTCCCCGGGCCAACAAGACTCCACCCCCTTACCGGTTGGCGAGGGGCCGCCCTCTTGGCTAAGCCAGAAGCAGACCATATCATCATTCATTCATCATATGTCATGCATGCCATCATTCATTTCTTTCATATACACATTTATCTTTTTGGTGATGCTCTTGTTCCTACATTTCATTCTCATCTTTATTCATTACTCATTCATTAAACAACAACAACAACCTCTAGTGATATATCCTTATGATGCATGCTTGCTCAAACACATAAACATATAACCACATAATCACATTATAATCTAAATATAATTCACTTGAGCATGGGAGTGTTGGAACTAGGCAGCATAACACATCTTTCAAAACCTTACCTTCCTAAACTTTCATAAACCGAATCCCATGAAGCAATTCAGGCCGCTCAGTGCCTGTAAGAACCGCTCAGCACCCACTGGCACCGCTCAGCGCTCACAGGTACCGCTCAACGGTTTTGCCCTTTAGCCTAGGCCACTCAGCGGTTCATGGAGCCGCTCAGCGCTCTGGGCGTGGCTGAAAATCCTCTTTTGTTTTCTTGTTGTTTCTTTAAACCATAACCATGGCCACTTCTTGGGCTTCATACCAGGTTCCAACCATCACCATACAAGCATGTTTAACTTAGAAAAGCATAAGAAATCATAACAAAGTCATCTACCTAACCTAACCAAACAATTCTAACATAAACATAACATAGAACATAAGCAAGCAAGCATAGAAAAGCCACCAAGGAGGGGGCAAGCTTAGGATTACCCACCTTCTTAGAGTCCTAAGGCAGATTAGAGGTAGCTAGGGAGGTGAGGGTGCCAAGTTCTTCCACCGGCTTCAAGTTCCTGACAGTGTTTCCGCGGAGTTCCCGGACCGAATGAATTTCCGGCAGAGTTTTGGTAAGGTTATGAATATGTGAAAATGAAAGGAAATGAGGGGGTATTTATAGGGGAGGAGGCTGCAGCTGATGGGGGCGTTTTTGTCCATAAATTTTGTACCAAAATTACCATTTTACCCTTTCTAATTTAATTTAGTAATTAATTAATTGTTTTGGATAATTATAAGGTCACATCAAGTCAAATCAATGAATAGTGACCCATATTTTAATATTTTTTCCATAAAAATCTGCTGCCCCACGTGCTCAATTCAGATGTGGGTCCCACCCAGTCCCGTTCCGCTTGTACCGTCGCGATCCTCTAATTTCCCTCTACCTAAGAATATTAATCTTAGAAGGTGTTTGTGAATTTTCTCCCAGGGGAGTATTTTTCACAGATACCTTTGATCCCGTATCTCATACCGGTGTCCGAACAGGACCGTTTCGCTGGCGTTTCAGCGATCGCCAGAGCTTCCTAGTAAGGGTTTGGGGTTAATTCTAGGGATTTTGTAACCTTCCTACCCATAGGGGTTGGGTTTCCAGGGACTTAAGACTCTCTGATCAATTCTAAAGGCTAAAAGGAGCTAATCAGGTGTCTGCAGAATCGTCCGAAACTGAGCGGAACTCCATTTTTCCGACGGTCTGCTTTCTTAATCGAATTGTAAGGACCAATAGGAGTCATTTGAGTGTCATCAGATCTTTGAAAATCTTGACAGAAAGATTTCTACAGGCACTACTGTCCCAAAGAAGTCAGGCTTTTATATTTTTAACCTATACGGAAGGCTTCTACTGAGGTTTCTCTTGTGAAATCCTTGATAAGGGAAAAGTGGGATGTTACACATATAGTATCCAAATACAGAGATATACGCACGTGTATCCGTATCGACCCAACTCCCTCAATAGGGTAAAAACTTGCTCCATTGTAAGTTAACTATGTAGGTAATTGACAACTTTTCAATGAGAGTTATCTTGCTTGATTTTTGCATATAATTTTAAGATTATTTCATACACTTAAGAATAATTTTAAGTGTTTATTCATTGATTTTCAGGAATAAAACCCTTAGGGAGAAGATTATGCAAAAAGGGTTATATATGTTGAAATGCTGAAATGGTTTCACTTTGACTTTATTATTGGGTTTTCACCTTAATTTGAAAATGAACGAATTCCGATTGGATCTGACTACAAAATTGAATATCTCATTCTTAACTTTAATTAAAGACTTGAATAGTGTCATTCGAACTTTTGTAGTAAAAATTATAGCATTTCTACCATCGTAGTACAAATCAAGAAGCACTAGACATAATGCTCATATGAGGAATTTGAGGAGCACTACTCGAGTAGTTCTACTCACTACTCAAGTAGTGCATGAACAGAACCTCCAGCAGAGTAATTCAAAGAGCACTACTCGAGTAATGCGACGCAAAAAGAAAAATGTAGTACTCATGACTAATTCTCTTAAGTTAGGGCTTGATGTAAACTCCATGTTTATATTACATTAATTTTGAGGTTATTCAATTTATGGATTGTGTTGATTGTTTCTACCCATCCAAATTGCTTTCGATTTATTGGTCATTTATCGAATGATTTTAGTTTTGTTTGCCATTCGAGAGAGGGAAAACAAGAATGCACAAGGTAGAAATATTACAAATTGAGCAAAAGTTTGAGTGGAGTAAATGCAGTTTGTGCGATTTTGATTAAGAACTCATAGAGCAATCAAGTTTTAAATAAATTAATTCTCACTTAAAAATTAGAGGAATAGTTTGGGAGAAAATAATTTGCGATGATCGTAACTAGAATATTGCGGCCGCATCCACGTGTTGCGACTCACAATTTAAAATCATGCGGGGCTCTAAAATAGGGACCAAAGCATCCTGCAAGGCATTCCTTAACATTAGGGAGAGTCCTACCAACACCTCAATCAACATTCAAGTGGGAGATTCTCATCCGAACAGACCACCGTATCCAAGTTGAAGACCGGAACAATATTTATTACCACAGTTTCATGACATTATTGATTAACTATAACCAAGGGAGATTAAAGGCTGCAGACATGGGTGTGTGGGGGGGGGGGGGGGCCTTAAGAAAATTCCAAACGGGAAAGCTTAGATGAGAGAGACGAAGTAAGAAAGTGGTTTGATATTGAAGCAGAGAGTGGTTGAGACAAGAAATGATACAAGGCTCATGATTAATGTCTACTAAAGGGAGAGCCCAATCTCAATCAGCGAAATCACATATGCCTTTTTTCAGAACTGCTTTTTGATGTTGGGGGGTTATATGGATGACAATCACCCCCAAAATCACTTTTAATATCTTCTCTCTCACAAACCCCATCATCCATGCACATGCAAATATTGGTAGCCAGAAGGGTGGGGAAGTGAGTGGAGTCATGTCATTCACAAAGTGAAAAGTGATTGGGGTTAAGGAGTGTGTCTAATTACATCCATTGTTAAGTTGTACTTGATGCATCAAATTAACGATTAACAAATTGTTAAGTTCGCTTCGACAATTTTCAATCCGAATTATTCAGGGAAAGGTATATATAGTATTATAGTGCATGCAGTATATACAACCGAATGATAGGATGACAAAATCAATTTTGGTATTTAAACACATGAAATGTATGTTGTGAGAGGGGTGAAAAGATGTATACACCTTTTCTTATGGCAATGATAATCATATTTAATAACTTTGAGACAACTACATTTATAAGGTACAAGAGTTACTATGGCAATAGTCACAATAGACTTCACACTTTTGTAAGTGGTTGTCCCAAAGTTGTCAACTATAATTGTTAGCTGAAAATTACACTATATAAAGAGACCTTGTCACATAAACAAACATAATTGACTCTTTCACTACTACTTAAAAAGTCATGAATATGAAATGATTTAATTAAATGACAGTGTAAACAAATTTATACTATTAATGTATAGCAACTAAGTTCTTAATTTTATTAATAATTAAGTTTAATTTTATATATATATATATATATATATATATATATCGCAAAATATAGTTGAATATTAGCATTTTAGCAAGCTGAGTAAGGGCAAAATTGAAAACAAAAATCTACTCCAGCACGAAACTTTCAAATTCGTGATAGGATAATAAAAGGGCAGAGAAGAGTTGAAAATAAATCATGTGAAACACTATCCTTAAGAGTTTATCTCCATTCTATACGGAGTCTAATGAGAGACAACGACGCGTCTATTTACAGCGATTTATGCAGAGAAAATAATGGAACAAAGGTAGAAAAAGAAGATAATGCTTCGTTTGATGATTTGGTCTTGTGTGGGTTTGCTAGTCCAATACTATAAATGTTTAATTATAAGCCAAGTTCATATATAAAGACTTTCTTAAAGTTAACTCCAAGTGAGACTTTAGTTTTATCACAAAATATAGACTATATTTTCAACACTCTCAAACACTCATATATCTCAACAATATTTAGTAGTTACCGGAAACGATTGAACTATATATATTTTTTTTATTCTTGAAACAATTGAACTTTGAATCACACATTTTGTTGAAAGTAGCTTAATGTCACTAGATCATTTGGCAAGCACGATAGAATAAGCCATTATAAAATGTAAGTTGGGCTAATGTATAACATTTGATAGTACTATTTAAATTTTAATATTATGCAATTTTTGTTATAAAATTATATAAGACATTTTTTATTGAATTATATAAGACATTGTAATGTAGTATAACATAATATTATCATTTCATAACAATGAACAGGTCTAATTACGCACAAATTCTAACAAGGAAACAGAAAGTAAAAGGTTATATGATAAAAAAATACTAATTTTTATTAATTATTTAACATAAATTTTATAAATATTACTATTTAAATATTCGTTATTTTTTAAATATAATTTTTTTACTATTTATAACATTTTGTCATAGACGTTAATAATTTATACTAATATGTAATATTCATTTTTATATATATTTTTTAAAAAATAAATACTAATATGTAGTTTTGATTCACTGTCAATGTAAAAAATATAAATACATTTAATCATGTATTATTACATCAACAAAAAATAATTAACTGCTAAATCATTACTACACATTAAAAGTCTTATGCATATAGGTGATTTCTTATGGACCTCATGTGATAAATATTTTCTCGTGCTAAATTTTCTTATTAATTTTTGACAAGTTTTAGAATTGAATTCAAAGATTTTGGTTACCATTAATGATTTATAAGATCTTGACAAACTTTTTATTAGTCAAATAATTGAAAGAACTAATTTATAAGAAGTTTAAAGATTTACAGATCATGAGCTTGTGATGCACTTTTTCACAAATATTGTATTAAAAAATATTAATTTATTACATTAGATCATATAACATATCAATGTGTCATATTAGATTATGAAATGATGACAAAAATCAATGAATTTAATTCTAAAAATTATAAAAAAAAAATATGAAATGATATTTATCTTATAAGACACTTAACAAACCACCCTATGTAATAGCACACTATTGAATGAAAATATATAAAATTATCTATGCGGTGGATAAAAGTGATGATAATGTTATAATAAATTAGAAATGCACAAAGTTATGATTATGTTTTTATTTTGAAATTTCATGGTATGGTATTGATGCCTACATAAATTTCGCCGTATTCTTTGTCTTTCTTCTTCTTTACATTATATTTTCAAAAATGTTACAAAAGGAAAAGAGGTTATTTGAAAAAGTAAAAATTCAATGAAAAAAATTAAAATACAATCATTAATTAATTTCAGAAAAATAAAAAAGAAAACAATTATACTTACACAGCTATTGAAATTTCACTTTCAAAAAATGGGAGGAAATTCGCAGAGATTTTGGTTATCTAAATATCTAAATAGAAAGGTAATGGGAAAGGGAAAAAGGAGTGCTAAGACATCCATGATGCAGTCTTTGCCTTTTTGTAACCAAAAGTAATTTAGGGGGGAAATTTTGTCAAGGAGGGAATGTAAGTTTGCAATATTATTGTTTGAATTTCTTTTTCATAAGATTCATAAGGATGATAATGTATAGAGGTGGCCACCCACATGTCATAGAGACATGTTTTGGTCCTACTTGTCTGCAAGATGCCTCCTTTTCTTTGCCCATTCCTTAGGCCCCACTCCCCATATCAAATAATTCGATTTTTGGCATCTTTTTTTTCTTCTCCATTTTGTGCTTTCTTTTTTGTGTGTAAAATTACCAAAAGACCACACGATGTAAGAAAATGTTGCATATGTAATCATTCCCAATGCTACACACAGTACCACTATTAAGAAAAATAAGTCTTAAAACCAATAATCAAGCGGTGCATGCTTAGCTGGGTTAAAATATACTTAAAATGTGTGATTGGTTAACATAAAAATTTCACCAATTTTTTATGTGTGTGTGTGTAAGTTGTATTTTAGACCTAACTATATTTTCATTCACATTGCTTCTCACCCAATTATTTGGAATTAAACAAGAAGTGACCCTTCATTGTAAAATCAGATTCACATCAACTACACTAAATACAGAGCTTTATTATAATTAATATAAGCACTAAATTCTTAGTAGGAACGTGATTCGCGGAATCTTCTCACATTTTTAGGAATATGGCCATAAAAATGTAACATTATTCTCATGTTTGATTTAAGGTTTTAAAAAACAATTTCAGGTAACTTGTATTTCTGAGAATGAAAATTGTCTCATTTTTATTCTCATATCTACCATGGGATTGCTGGATTTTCATGGATTGGAATGTTTTGATACATGAAAAGATCAAATTAACCTCATACCCTAGGTCAACACCACCTGTCGATCGACCATTGCCGTTCAGCACCGACCACCGACTGGCGACCAACCACCACCAACTGATGATAGACCACCATTGACCAGCGACAAACCACCACTAATGACGGACCATTGTCGAAATGATGACAAACCACCGTCAGCCGGTGATGGCTCATTGTCAGCCGGAAATGGCTCACCGCCCAACCGACGATGAACCACTGTTCGACCAGCGGCGAACCATCACCTGACTAGCGATGAACCACCACCAACGGAGACAGACCATCATAGGACCACCATTGGACGGCAACAAACCACCGCCAAATGGTGATAGAATACTACCAGACAATGCCAGACCGCTATAGGACAGCGACAGAACATCACCGAACCACCACCGGACCACTGCCTACATACATCATTTTGTCATGGGTACGTATTTTTGTAAAAATATATTGTAATATCAGGAATTTTGTTAAGAGTTCAATTTGCAATCAAACGCTTTCAAAACATATTCTTAAGTAAGATTTTCCTAGGAATAACATTCATGATGATAGCATTTTTAAAAACAAAAAAGATTCCACGAATCCCACGCCCCTTAATGGATAAATAAACGTATGAGAAAAATTCATTGTAAAGCGTCGTATTGTATATGATTCAAACATTTCATATCATTTATAGTGTGATAATTCATAACATATCTAATATGATTCAGGATTACACGAGAATTTTTAAATTTATAAAAGCATAAACAATTGATGTTATATAATATACAAGTGCATCATTTACTTTCTCTTCATACTCCCCATGCCTTTTATTAGAATTCAAAACTTTTATTAATGGTCAGATATATTAATTTATGATTAAATTAAAAAAAATTGTAAATTTAGGACTGAGAAAATATTTTGTGGTCTATAATTTTCTGTGATGAATGCGATCGTTCGTCGTTATCACTTATTCATCATGCTCTTCTGCAAACAAAAAACGTAACACTTTTCCCCTTTCTCCGCTTTCTTTGCAGGATCATTGTCCACAACCATATTCATTGTGATTGACTTTGTAGAATACTTTTGCATACTGCATGCACATTATAATACAATACAACGCCTAGCTAGCAGAAAGTGTAGCGGTAACTTGTCTACTAATTCATGGATGCAATGATAACTGAGTTGGAACAATTAAAAGACAAAATATGCTTTCTAAAGTATGCTTTTTGACGCCATTAATTTCGATTTTTGTATATTTATTTTTTTTTCTTAAACGTGATTTGTAAATGTTGTACCTACTTATTGTGATGATGTATTATCTTTGATTTAAAAATCACAAGGAGAGAAGGTATATCTTAAAATAATGCAACTTGATGGAATGCATATGATTTGTCCTAAAATACCATGCTGAATATATTCTAAATAACACAATGAATGATATTTTAACCTTCATCTTGAAATGACTTATCACTTATAATTAAAATATTATCCATTATATAATCTATATCATATTCAAGGTAACGTGTTAAGATTACAAAATAATTTCTTTTGCAACCCATGTCACATTAACATTGTTCTTCTTTGTTATTGTAAGTTGTAAAGCCTTTCTTTTCTTTTACTCCATTCATGAGGATTGGTTTTCCCAATATTGCATAGATTCCAATAAGCTGGTAGAGTTTCTGCATAGTGTTGTCTTCAAGGAGAAAAAAAACAAAAGAAGATAAGCCTTTGCACTTAGCAAGGTGGAAATCAAGCACTATGGGGTAAGACTAATTGGATAGTTTGATTGCTTAATCATGCACTTATTGCCCTATCACCAAATAAAGTTTAGGTGAAGTGTAGGCAGCAATTAAATACATCCAAGTATACCTTATAATTAACATGTTTAACTAATATGAATTAAAATTTGATGTTCGAACATTTCAGATCAATAAAATTAGAGTTTAATTGTTATATACTGACAATATAAAAACACTTTTACATTCTCTCCTAATCAAATCTTACATATAAATAAAAGTAATTAACTCTTTCACCCCCTACTTAAAAAGTAATATGTGCGTATATGGACGGATCCATGTAAAAGGGGATGCCCCCATTGAGTTTTTTACACTAATATGGGTGTGTGTGTGTGTGTATATATATATAATTTTGCCCCATTATTTTACTAAGTTTGCCCCAGTCTCCTATACTCAAATAAAAAAATTATTAAAATAAACTAATTTATTTGATAGTATAAATAGAAAGAAGATTATTTGATAGTATTGATAATGAAAATATCATTTAACATTTTTAAAATATGAAATTGACTAGAGAACAATTGTAAATTGATCTTTTTGTTATTTTAAATAATATTTTTAAAGTCTAAATATAATAACATGAAAATTCTTGTTATATTTATGTAATTTTACACTAAAACCAAAATTTTCTAGATTCGTCACACACACACTCTCTCTCTCTATATATATATAATGATTTGATGAGATGCAAAAATAAGAATAAAATCTGTAGATAACAATTAAACGCATAAATTTATAAACTTTGTGTATGAATCAAGGTAAGGTTGAAAAACCTTCCAATCCAATTACCTTATAATTGACATTATAACTTGGTGATGGAATACTCATGGCTCCATTCAAGGTATGTAGTGTACACAACCGAGTGTAACAAATTATCTTTCTGATACATACCGCAAAATCCTTTTTTATATGCTACTTGTTAAGCTTTCTCTTTCATGATTGAAGGGGCTGGATTCATGAATGCCAGATACCTAGACTAATGTGAGTGTGCACCTAAGTAAACTATTTTAGTTAAGCAGAAAATTTTGAACATGAAGGTGGTTGGTTGTAAGACTCATGTATAGGATAACAAATAAATGGGATAAAAAATACTGGTCCAGAAATTCAGAAATTCTTCCTTGTGCAGAATTTTTGTTTGGGGTATTATTTAACAAATAAATTGAAATATGTGTTTTGGAAAAATGGCAAGCCTCATGCCCGATAGTATATAAAAGAAATAAAAGAAACCAAACACTCTCTAAGAGGGTCTAAGGGCATTGCACGTTGATTTCCAATCACGGCACATTTCTCCCCTTGTATGACCAACACTAGGTACTCACCTTCACTTTCATTCCTCTTTCTATTTGTTGATTTTATTACTGTAAACATAAAGCAACAAAGAGGTGTCAGAGATTGTAAGCTTAACAAAACCCAAAAGTAGAAGCAGTGTATTTAATTCAATATAATGTTTAGAAGAAAAAAAATATATTAACGATCAATGAAACATGCAATTTCCTACTTACGCTTTGAGGTTTAGTGACTTATTTTTCCATATTTCCTACAAGCACTCGGGTTTGGTTTGGTTTGATAACGCCATATTTTTATTTTTATTTTGATAATTGTCGAGTTTTTTGACATTTTAAAATTTGTTCACAAAAAGTTATAACAGTATTGTTTGTTAAAAAAATAAAAAAATAATTTTTAATAAGTAAAATTATAGGAGTAATGTTTGGTAAATATATTTTAAATATAATTTTTATATCTAAAATTACTATAATAATGATATTAAAGAAAGTAATAATAATCATTAAAGTATAAAATTATATTAGTATTTTAACGTTTAGAGAGTATACGTTAACTTTGAAAAGATACCCATAAGAGTTTTTAATAATACCTTAACTTTTAAAAGTCAACAACAAAAATATCTCTACATTTTATTTATCAAACACAAAAAATTAATTTATAATTTTTGAGAATAGAAGTATCCTCTCAAAGTTATATCAAACTAAACCTAAGATTAATAACATTTTTTATTTTGCGGTGCAAGCCTTTAAAATCAATTGAGTTGGTAAAGGTTGAGAAATTTTCACCTATGATCAAAATCTTTATTGCTCCACTAACTTTTTCAAAAGAAAATGCTTCTTCGACATCAAACCTGTAAGAAAGTTGGATGAATAATAATTACACCAAATTTAATAGCAGAACAACACTACTCTTTTTGAACACACTACAAGACTACCACTTACAACTTACGAAAGTAAGGATTTGGTTTTCAATACGAGCATTGATGGCTACCAAATCTTGTGAACTTCAATTATGTGATCCAAATATCCTGCTTATGAAAAATAAATGTTGAATGAAACACAAGGTGTCAATGAAACTCTTAATATAACACACACACATATTTTAATTATAACAGATTAAATGAATTAAGATGCATGGCTCTCACCATGTTTTTTTCCTCTTCCCCATCAGAGTTTGTTTTGATATGCTTGATTATTATGCTCCCAAAGCCAAACAAAGACAAGTGTAGTGTTGAAGGTGCGGGGCCCACACGCAGCTTTCCTTACATTCACTCACTGCCCATTTCTCGTGAATCCCTTTACCATTGCATTGCAAAACAAATTACCTCTTCCCAATCTCTCTCTCTTTTTCTGTATTGTGAGAGAGAGACAGAGGAGGAAAAACACCTGGTCTGTGAGCCCTGTGACCAAAGCCCTGCTTCTCTCCTCTCTCTCTCTCTCTCTCTCTCTCTCCCCATTCATTTCGTCACCCTTTGTTCACATTAAAGCAAGAGCTTCATCCTTCTCTGAATAACTGCGGTCACTCACTTTCTCTGTTGCTTCCATCACCCTTTCCCTCTTCTTCATCTTCTTCAGCTGCCAAAGTATGCACTGCTTGTTTTCTGGGTTTTCTGTTAGCTTTGGACCCTGAAAGTTACAACTTTTTTTTTTTTTTTTTTTGGAAACTTTGCTTTTCTAGAGAAAAAAAAATTGTTTTTTTGTTTTTGGATACCCTGAAGTAAGGAGTCGCAGTGCTTAAATGGGTCTTTTTCCTTTTTCGACAATCTCAAATGGGGTTTCTTCATAAATTCTGATATGTGATCTGGGGGGGGGGGGTTATTTTATTTCAGGTACGGACACATTTTTAGTCAAAAGCTTCCTAAGGTTTTTTCCCTCTTGATGCTCTGCATCTTCATTGCAGCAAGAAGCAGCTAGCTGAGCAAGGAATACAAGGGATTACTGCTTGGTTTCAACTTGGAACATCTATTTCCAAATCCCCCACATTTTGCAAAATAAAGAGAGAAAAGGACAAAAAAGGGAAGGTAAATTGTGAAGGAAAGTTGGATTTTTTATTTTTTTTTTTGTATTGAGTGAGAAGAACAAGAAGCAGAACTTGTTGATGTTGTTGTGGTACTGAGCTTTGTTCACAGTTTTGTGGGAGGTTTTGGAAGAACACTGTTTGAGTTGTTGAGGTGGAACTCTTAACACTTTCACTTCAGCATAGAAATTTTTTTTTTTTTTCCAGCAATGGAAATTCTGTGCTTGTTGCATCTTCTGTTAGGTTGGTATCTGTCAAATTCTGAGCTTGTTTTTGGTGCTGAGCTCCAAGACCAAGCTATATTACTTGCTATCAACCAAGAGCTTGGAGTCCCTGGTTGGGATGCCAACAGCTCCAACTACTGTACCTGGCAAGGAGTGAGCTGTGGTAACCACTCAATGGTGGAGAAGCTTGATCTCGCTCACCGGAACCTTCGAGGTAATGTGACTCGAATGTCTGAGCTCAAGGCATTGAAGTGGCTTGACCTATCGAATAATAACTTTGACGGATCGATTCCTCCTGCTTTTGGAAACTTATCTGATCTTGAGGTCCTAGATTTGTCTTCCAATAAGTTTAGTGGCTCGATTCCGCCGCAATTGGGTGCTCTCAAAAGCCTCAAATCATTGAACCTTTCCAACAATGTGCTTGTGGGAGAGATACCGGTGGAGCTTCATGGCCTAGTGAAATTGCAGGATTTGCAAGTTTCTAGTAATCATTTGAGTGGTTTGATACCTTCTTGGATGGGCAATTTGACCAGCCTGAGGGTTTTTACTGCTTATGAGAATCGGTTAGGTGGCTCGATTCCTGATGATCTAGGCTTGATTTCTGAGCTTCAAATCCTTAACCTGCACTCCAACCAGCTCGAAGGCCAAATACCAGCAAGCATTTTCACTCCGGGGAAGCTAGAAGTTCTGGTTCTCACCCAGAATAACTTTAGTGGTGATCTTCCGGTGGAAATTGGGAACTGCTATGCCCTTTCCAATATTCGAATTGGCAACAACCATCTAGTAGGTTCTATTCCTAAGACAATTGGAAATCTTAGTAGCCTAACCTACTTTGAAGCCGATAACAATAATCTTTCGGGTGAGGTAGTGCCAGAATTTGCTCGGTGCTCTAATCTCACCCTCTTGAATTTAGCTTCAAATGGATTTACTGGAGCAATTCCACCGGAGTTTGGACAACTTATGAACCTACAGGAATTAATTCTTTCTGGGAATAGCCTGTTTGGTGACATCCCACGGTCAATTCTGAGTTGCAAAAGTCTTAACAAGCTTGATATTAGCAACAACAGGTTCAATGGGACAATTCCAAATGAAATCTGCAATATTTCTCGGTTGCAGTACCTGTTGGTGGGTCAGAATTCCATGAGAGGAGAGATCCCTCATGAAATTGGAAACTGTGCAAAACTTCTCGAGTTGCAATTGGGCAGTAACTATTTGACTGGCACTATTCCTCCTGAAATCGGTCACATCAGGAACTTACAGATAGCTTTAAATTTGAGCTTCAACCATCTTCATGGACCACTGCCCCCTGAACTAGGAAGACTGGACAAACTTGTTTCTTTGGATGTTTCAAATAATCGGCTCTCAGGTAATATACCAGCTGAGCTTAAGGGAATGTTGAGCTTGATAGAGGTCAACTTCTCAAATAATCTTTTTGGAGGCCCTGTACCGACATTTGTACCATTCCAGAAGAGTCCTAGTTCAAGCTTTATGGGCAATAAAGGGCTTTGTGGAGAGCCATTGAACTCTTCATGCGGAGATCTTGATGATGACCACAAGATCTACCATCACAAGGTTTCCTACAGAATCATACTAGCTGTAATTGGTTCTGGTTTGGCAGTGTTTATGTCAGTGACCGTAGTTGTCTTGCTGTTTATGATCAGAGAGAGGCAAGAAAAAGTAGCCAAAGATGCTGGGATTATTGACGATGGAGCCAACGACAACCCAACTGTAGTAGCAGGGAGTGTTTTTGTTGATAATCTAAAACAAGCAGTAGACTTTGATGCCGTTGTTAAAGCAACTCTGAAAGACTCAAACAAACTCAGCGGTGGAACTTTCAGCACGGTTTACAAGGCAGTCATGCCTTCTGGAGTGGTCTTATCCGTTAGGAGACTGAAGTCCGTCGACAAGACAATAATCCACCACCAGAACAAGATGATTAGAGAACTTGAAAGGCTGGGCAAAGTCTGTCACGATAATCTAGTACGACCAATCGGCTATGTTATTTATGAAGACGTTGCTCTTCTCTTGCATAATTATTTTCCCAACGGAACATTGGCTCAGCTTCTTCATGAATCAACGAGGCAACCTGATTATCAGCCTGACTGGCCTACTAGGCTATCCATTGCCATTGGAATCGCAGAAGGTTTGGCTTTCCTTCATCACGTGGCAATTATCCATCTTGACATTTCTTCTGGCAATGTTCTTTTAGATTCAAATTTCAAGCCACTGGTTGGTGAGATTGAGATTTCAAAACTTCTTGATCCAACCAAAGGCACTGCAAGTATTAGTGCTGTTGCTGGTTCCTTTGGTTACATACCACCAGGTATACTATTTTCTGGCATTCAATTACTCCTTCCATTCTTCATTTCTTCCTATTAAATTTCATTGTGCTTTGCACGCTTCATGTATGTTTCTCCTGTGATGCAGAATATGCTTATACGATGCAAGTAACCGCACCTGGAAATGTTTACAGCTATGGTGTTGTTCTGTTGGAAATTCTTACAACTCGGCAACCGGTTGATGAGGAATTCGGTGAAGGTGTAGATTTGGTGAAGTGGGTTCATAGTGCTCCAGTAAGAGGCGAAACTCCAGAGCAGATACTGGATGCAAGGCTTAGCACTGTTTCGTTCGGTTGGAGGAAAGAAATGCTTGCTGCTCTGAAGGTTGCATTGCTCTGCAGCGACACTACGCCAGCCAAGCGACCAAAAATGAAGAATGTAGTAGAAATGCTTCGGGAGATAAAGCAAAACTGAGGATGGCGAGCCACTTGATTCTTCTGTTTTGTGATCTACACCATCGATGATACTATCATGGCTGCCGGGGAACTGATGAGTTATGACTTGCAACTTTAAGTAGTCTTGTATGAGTGATTATTTTACATGGGAAGGTGATGTGTCAAAGTAAAATTAAGGCCATTGGCATTGTTAGATCTTCCTTCACCTTTATTATAGTTTCTCCAATTTAGTTATGAAAAGGAAGCTTATCTGTTTGAGTTGGACACTGTATTGGGTTTGGAGGAGGATGCATGCAAGAAGAGACCTTGATGCAGGATATATCAGTTCCTATTGCGTATGAGCTGGCCCCTAAGTTTTCATGTTGTACTTAAAACTCATTGGGAAATGAATCCACCTACCAATCAGTCTCTTCCCATTGAAATTGAAAGTTCTAGTTTCTTTTTGATGAGGTAGCATATTGTACATCTGAACTTTGTCAATGCATGCTGCACCTTCTACTGGATTGATATGTTTTACTGTTTATACATAGCACTCAACCAGTTTTACAGCCCAAAATATTATGATAAATACATATGTCCTAACTACTGTAACTTACTTGACAATAAAAAAGTTCTTGTTAACCAAATAATCTAACCTTTATGCCCTAATTGTTTCTGCATTTTGGAAATAAGCGCATCTGAGGAATTTAGGATATTGAGGGTCTGAAACAAGAGAGGGTATTAGCTCAACTTTTGGAAGGCAAAGGAAAACAAATTATTGTTTAACACATACTTGGTCTATATAGGAAATGTAAATAATAAAAAAAAAAAACTGTGTCTAGTTGGTTTGTGTTCACTGCTCAATAAGTGAGAGATACAATGTTAGCTCACAGTTAATGCCATAACTCAAATGAGATGAAACCTATATTCTTTTTTCTCATTAAAATGTGTAGTAACTATGCATCCTTAACACTTGAAATACATAAAACATAGGACTAAACTGTTCAGAGACATAGAAAGCCTCACTTTGGAGTTGAGTATTGACCACCTCCTTATACGAGGCCATGTTTCTCTCAGTCCGCAATTGCTAGAGTACCTTATACAATTTGGTACTTCAAATTTATGGGTGAGGATTTCATGCTTCCACATCCAACACATCTTCTGCTGCATAAAAGACTTTTTTTTTTTTTTGGGGTTGTCTCAACCACACACGCAACTCTAATATTTGACATAGTGCTTTGAGCCTTTGGAGATCATCATCTGGTGTGGTAGGGCTGCAATCCTTCTTAACTCTGAGTTGGCAATGTGGAAGAGAAATGATCGTGCCATATTATTTGAAGAGTAAAAAAAATTAAACTAGTCAAAGTTACTTGTTATCTGCAAAGAGCACTGTTTGCCTTTGATTATGCAAAGTTTTCCCTTGAAGGTTCATCCAATAGTTTTAAATTGCGGTTGCACTGGATTACTGTGACTAGAGGAAAATGCAGCAGTATTGCGAAACGCAATTGCAGTTGCAGACGGCAGTTTGAATCCAAATTTGGTATGAACAAATAAATAATCTATCCTCTCATCCCAATTTTGAAGTGTATAAAATAAGAATCAATAGAGCCAACAATTCTTTGCTGGTGCTATTACGCCTTGATCACCTTCATCGTGTCTTGATCACCAACAATTCTTTATCTTTTCACACCTTCTACCTCATTCTTAATGCACACAACATCTACTTTATAATGAAATTTCTCTTTCTTCTTTAGTGTTTGTAATCTCCCCCCACACAATAAATCTTTTCTTCTCCTTGGTGTTAGTAACCTCCACAATAAATTAATCTATCTATTTATAATATATTAATCTTGATACAAGCTCTTCACACACTGTCACATCAGATTAGATTTTTTGACAACTTGTCAACTTTTCATTCCTTCGCCTTCGTGTTGCAACTTGAATTCCCTTTCCCTCATCAAGTTTTTCACAACCGCTAACATTCATTTAAGAGGTGATGAAATACCATTTATTTTGGTAATTTATGCAACTGTTCCATTCACTTAATTACTATCGTTATCCCATCAATCTAAACCTTTCATATTCATATATCAATCTACAAATTTTCATATTCTTCTCCCTTTCAATTGTACACGAATCCAACCCAAATACAGTCTTGACACTATCATCATTGGTCATTTACTTTTATTTGGGTGTTAGGAAGGGAAAAAAGTACATACATATGTTGATTGATCTGTGTTCTTCAGAGTATACACATATTAGAAGAACAAAAATGCTACACGTACACTTAATTCCATACACACATACATACACCATTAATAATACACACACACACTTTATTCTCACGAGTACACAAACATTACAAATTTGTAAATGATACTCTCAACTATACTTAATTAAGTGCACAAACATTACATGAGTTAAAATACAAACTTTATGTATATAAATACAGAGTATATGTATAGTGTATGATTTTTGGTGTACGTGTAACAGAACTCTTAGAAGAAAGACTAGATTTTCTTCATAGTCTCTTTGCCCGACTAGCTCCAAATAACTGAGTTCTGCTACACGTATACCAAAAGTCATACACCATACATACACCTCGTACACCGTGTAAAAGTCAAATACTAAGATAGCGGTGGAGATTGTCCAAAGTCTTGGGTGTCGTAGAGTTGGAGCTTGATGCTGAGCCACAGTTGGAGATGGCCTTGGAGAGTTGGGAGGAACACGGCACTGACAGCAGCTTCAACTAGCCAGCCCATGCTCACAGTCGAACGTTGGAGTAGCGGGGGAAAGAAATATAGGATTTTCTTCTTAACAAATTACCATTTTATAAATGAAAATTTTATATTATCTCCGCACAAATAAAAAAACTTAGATAATTTAGTCTAAGAATTTGATTTTTGATTCTCAAATAGATTAGACCTTATAATTGACTTTTACACATATCGATCTCACAATTTGATTTTTTGGCAAAAGGCTTATTTTTATTTTTATTTTTATTTGTGAGACTAATATAAATTTTTTATTTATAAGAAAGGTAAGAAACCAACTTGCCTGATTATGAAATTACGAAGGACAGAAGAGGAAGGAAGTGTGATTTTCCCTTAAGAATTTAATTGAATAAACCATTAAAAAGTTTCCCCTCAATTTACCCTTTTTCATCTCTTTTATTGTATACCTATTTTACTATTATTTACTTTAATCGTAGCGTAGCATTATTGATAAAATGTACCATCTCTTGAGCTTTCTCTTCCATTAAGCACTTAAATCCCTTCTAATCATCAATTTCCCTACCCTTTTGCGAAAAAAGGCAAGGGACTTTATCACTACACACGTCTAATAGCATGATTGATTTTCATGTAATAAAACTCAAAATTAATTCTGCTTTAAAGGTAAAAAATTTTCACTTCTAAATTTCTAATAACTATCATAATCAATTATAGGTGTTCTCAACTAAAAACCAATCGTGAGAGTCATTCAAAACCACCACCGTTGCGAGGAGAATCATAACACTAGCCTCCAAGATTTTCGGCACACACGACCTTCTAAAACTATTTGTAGTCATCGACTCCCATTGATAGCAAGATAAGGACAAAACATACAATTCGAATACAAGAATATAGTTTCAATAAAAATCCAAGATCTCTTCAGTGACATTTTATTTAGACAAAAACATTCACATGATGAAACATCCAAAACTAAGGTCGGTGGTAATGAAAAAGTAGGCTGAACTATTTGAACTACGAGAGTCTATCCTCAAACATAGTTAGCATGCATGGAGACATCTCCCGTGAACAAGGTGAACCAATCAATCAACCGAAAATCAATTAACAACGAAACTCAAGAATCAGGGCGAGACTTCACAATGAAATTTTGGCGACTAATGGGATTCATAACCACCGGTGGACCAGCTGTACGAGGCCATGCCTGAAATTTCTTGTCAGTCTCTTCCCACCACCCCTTGTTTGCAACAGTTCCAGGGGTCGTACCTGAAGAAAGAAAGTAGCAATTATAGGCAACCAAAAACAACCACATATCAAATTAAATCCTATGGAAAGCAGTTACCTCCAAATATCTTCTTGTCTGAAATCGTATGATCACAAATCCATGAAATTCCAAATGTTGCAACTATAGCAGATATGATGTACTTGCCTCTGCCCGACATGATTAGATAGTAAACTGCACACAACATAAAGTAAATAACCAGGGTCAAAGCTTACAAGAAGTTGAAAAGAGGGGGGAAACTAAACAAAAGATCCAAAAACATAGCAAATGACACAAGTAAAAAGAAAATTCAACAGAGTCAAAGTCCACCTCACACAACAGCAGTTGCAACAGAACTAGATTCCTAGAACCCTAGTCACTAATGAACATAACCATGGAGACCCCATTGACAGTAAAACGCTAAATATCCTAACAACAAGAAGCAAGTGGATTTAGACTCCTACCCACAAATGCACAAATAGAAACAAATCCAGAAAGCTAGGGTCAAGCGGTATTATACAGATCAACATGATTGACCGTAGAAAACAATAACTGCAAGAAGTCTTGAGGTGGCATTATATAGATCAACGTGACTGACTGTAAACAAAATAAGTGCAACAAGACTACGCAGCTAGAATGCTGCAATACAAAATTGTCACCACAACACACTAATTTTGGATGTGGCGACAGTCCTAGATCACTTCAGAAACCAAAACACTAATATGCCTACAGGGTGGTAGATTATGCACAAATACCAACCCAACCCATAAGGAAATTAATCAGAAATTACTGTTGTCGCAGCCTAAAGGGCATCATTGTCGAAAGAACAAGACATTTAGGGAATAAAAATCAATTAGAAAAATCCTTAAGAGTGGCTTCTACGCAAAACAATAGATTATAGACAGAATGGAAAGCGTAAGGGACATCCACGGTCCCAGAGTACAGATGCATTAGGTTCAGATTGAATTGAAAATTAAGGAAGGAAATCGACGCTGCACAGAACCCTAAAACCAAATTGACTAGCCTATGTACCTAAATATTAGCTAAACACAATGCCCCCGAAATCCAAATCAACACAATTAATCGGCTAAATCATTTAAACAAAAAATCGGGGAAAAAAAGATCAAAACAAAATTCTCATGTACACTTCAAATTCACGAATCAGATAAGATTTCAGTGGGAGCAACATTTTCGGAGAATCCATCCAATCAAACGGACAAAGGATTTGAGCGGGAAACCGAATCGACAAATTAATGTATCTGAGGGAGAGGAAGTCGAGAGAGAGCGCGCGCAAAGAAGAGAATTAGGATTAGGGTTGGTACCTCTGATGCTGAAGCGGAAGCTAGCAGGAATCGTGGAAGAGAGAGCACAGCGATGACCAAAGTTTCTTATGAGACGTTTGCAACTTTCTAGAGTGTACTACAAGTTCAGATGGGCTAGGTCCACTCGGCCCATTATTCAGCCCAAGCCCAAATCCAATATCCAGATTACTCTTTTTTTTTTTCCTTTCGTAACATCATTAAGTTTAAATTTTATTTTATTTTATTTTATTTTTATAAGAACCAAGAATATTTTTGGAAAAGCTTATACGGGAACTTGGTGTCACTTAAGCCATATATACCTGTACATTTTCTTAAAAAATGAAGAAAAATAAAGGGTCTGGTAAAAATTTGTTGGATGTTATCACTTGGGACAACTATCATTGATACAATCAATTTCTTGAGTTAAACGTTGGTTTAGTTTATCAATTTTAAATCTTTCCAACTCCATTTGAAATTAGCACATCACCCAAAATATATATAAAAAGAAAACTATCATTGATACATATTTTTTATCAGCAGTGAAAAACATTGTTTTTTCTATTTGGGGAATATAACACTACTCCGGTAATAAGTGCGTTTTTTAAGAGTTGAATTTGTGTTCACATACTTATATGGAAGACTAAATTGCTTAAGAAATTAGATATTAGTATTGTATCATTATTAGCATTATTATTACGCATACAAATTACCTATTAATAAATAGCTTATACCATACATGGTCTTAGGTAGTGTCTTGACTGATGAGCATGAAAGTGAGGGAAAGAATGACTTATTTCATTAAAATGTATTTATGAGTGGTTTTAAACGAGAGAGTATAACAAGAAAGAAGGGACACTAGACACTGGAAACATTTCTTCTCTTTTTCTTGGTTATCTCGTATGTCTATTTAGTTGTTGTGCTTTTAATTTAGTACTAGTATATGATCTCGTGCATTTTACAAATAACATAAACAAACTATTTATAACTATAACTTTATTTAGTAAATTAATATTTAATATATATGCAAATTTATTTAATTTCTAAAAATTATAATTAGTTTTTAATAAAAATATTAAATTAAAAAATTTATTTAAAACAGAAATTAATGCAAATATTATATTTGTTTTAATATTCGAAGAAAACTATTTTTTTAGATATATAAAATATTTATAATTCTATTTTTTTAATATTTGTGTAATAATATTTAACTTAATCTTAATTATACCTTGAATACTTTTTTTTTAAAGATAAAATAAAATGTAAATTTCTAGTTTATCCTGATATTTTAGGTATATTTACATAGTATTTTATACATCTTACTTTTTTTGTAATATTTTATACATCTTGAAACAATATAAATTTTTAACATATTAATATTATTAAAATCCTTATTTTAAAGAATTATAATTGTTAAACAACTTTTTTTCATAAATAATTAATAGTAAATTTAAAGTATAATTGTTGAACAACATTTTTCGTAAATAACTAATTATGAATTTAAAGCATTATAAAAGTAAGATGAAAAGTTAAGAAGCATAGGGAGGATAGAGAAATGAAAAGTCAAAAGGAAAAATGAAATGATAATATAAAAATTAGTAACTAAAAATATGAAAAATTAGGAGAAGTGTCATGTGGTGAAAGTAGTGGAAGAACTTTAATATTATTATACAGATAAATGTTTGTTAGTTTGGGAGTTTGGTTTGGTGGAGCAAATATTTTATTTTCTACCTTAAATTTTTTTTCCTTTAAAGATTTTTTTTGAGCAAATACTCTATTTGGTCTCCCAACTTTTTCTTAAGGTCCTACTTAATCCTTCAATCAGTTACAGAACCCAACATGCATGAGTGTGGGAAGCACTCCCCTTCCATTAGGCTAGCAACGCTTTTGTGTTTTGTATCCTCCACAATTATAAATATTACATATTTCATTTAATCAAATTGTATTCTTTATATTATTTATTCAATTGGGTAAATAATAAGACCACACTTGAGCTTAGTTAAATGAAACTAAATCAAATCCTTGTAAAAAAGTAAACACTCCACTCCTTGAGGTTTAATTAAATGACGCTTCATTCCATTTTACTAAACACGTCATCTAGAGACCGAAGCAAACTCATATCATCAAAGAAAAAATCTAAAATAAAATTTATTTAAAATAACATAATATTTTTCAAAATAATTATTCAATTAGAAATTCAAGTTTTTAATTTTTAATAATAGAATTTAAACTTTGGGGATTCCTCTGGTACCTTCATTGACTTGAAATACTTATTATTTTAAACTTGAAAGTAAATCATAACCGTTGAAATATAAAGAAGTATTGATATCCGTATAAAAACATGGATACCGAAAGAAGAACCTTTAACATCATTTTAACATATTATTATTTTTAAATTTATATAATATTAATTAATTTTATTCAAAAGCTAAAAAAATAAATATTATTGACTTATTTAAAGATATAATTCGTTACTTTATTTTTTTATGACTTTTATATAGATGGCATTAAAAAATTACATAAATACTTTGAAAGTTTAAAATCAAAATTTTGAAGATGTTATTGAAAATTAAATTTGTTTATAAAATATTTAATTCATACTTAATATAAATTAAATCAAAAAATTTACCAAATTTTGTAGCGTATTATTTTTATTATGGAGTCCAAATAATCTTATTAATATCATAAATAATGTATTTTAAAATAGAAAAGTTAAGATTATTTTATTGAATAATATGTTTTTATTTTTAAATTTATATAATATTAATTAATTTTATATAAAATATAAAAATAAATATTGTCGACTTAATAAATACAGTGTATAAAATAAAATAAAAATATGACATAATATCAAATTATTCGTACAGAAATACTAAAGCTTATAAAAAATAATTATATCATATATAATTTATGAAGCTTACACACTATTAAAATCGCTCTCTGTCGACGAATTTATCGTGAATTTTTATGGATCATTGATGGATTATAAAGGTATTAGCAATTTTTTCGTTGAATAATATTGAATTGGCAAATTACTGACAGATTATAAAGGTGTCAATGGTACTAGGCTTATCGATAATTACTTACTGGTGGATCAGAAATGATGTTAGAGAGAATGTTACCGACAAGTATATATGTTGAAAAATTCCTTAAACAAAGTAAAATGCTACAGAAATATATAAAAATAAATACAAAAATAAATAATCGAAGTACAATAATGGTGAGGGTGCATGTGTGTAGGGTGTGTCATATGAATACCATACCTAGCTAGAAAAATTATAGCTTTTTCATGTGTTTATTGAGGTAAGATATTCTAGTACTTGTTAAGCATTTCTACAAACACTTAAGGTGCACTATGAAAGATGATTATGCTAAATTGTAATGATTTGCTTTTTAAACTATCAACCTTGGATGTGAGAGACACATGTTCTTGACCATATCAGAATTTTACAAGAAAATTGCATTTAGTCCGTATATGAAATTAAAATCTCAAATCATCAAGGATTCTAAGGATGAATTTTTTATAAGATGCAATCAAAATTGTTTAATGTAACGTGAATTGTTTGTATATATAGTTTTTAGACTCCTTTATTTGGGATTCCGGATACCATGACACAATTAAAAAATCTTTCATTAAATACATGAGCAAAGATTTTAGTAAAGAAATTTTTTTTTGGTAAAGATACAGAGCCAGATATTTCTTTTGTTGAAGATACATAGTGAAATAAAAATACAAATATACTTGCCTCTTTTTATACATGATACAATCAAAAAATCTTCAATTAAATATATGATATGATTTTGTATAGATAATACGATTTGTATATGTTGTATATGAATTCATCAAAGTAAAAAATAACGAAAAATTTAAGGTAAGTTTGAGCGAGAAATTTGAGTACTTGAAACTTGAAGTTTTATATAATAAAAGATTGTGAATTTACATGTTAAAACTATAGAAAATCAGCGGTTAATAACAGAAAATTTTAGTTATGTTACCGATGAATTATCCCAAGCCAAAAGTATAGTTTCTACTTGTTTAATTATCTTATTACATCTATTATATTTATCAGAAACTTAACTAAAATCTCCAATTATTTAAGCATTGGCCCCAAATGGTACAAAGAAAAAACCACTTGAGAATGAGTGGACAGATCCAAAAAGAAAGTTTAGTGAAGGAACAAAAGGTAAATAATCATATTATTAAATACATGTCAATAAAAATATACTTTATTGTATAAAAAATATTACAGCTTAAATCTATGGGATTAATGTGAGCAATCAATGCTCTATTGTATATGATGTTGAGATAATTATTATAAGGTTCAAACACTTTTATTGATACAAAGAATTAAATCTTTAAATAGTCCGTATAAAAAACTTTCAACACCGCATCAAAATTAAATCTCTAATTGACTTTGATTGCTAAACTCAAAAAATGACATTTTAATCTATACCTTTTAACAATGTCAACCGGACACTCCATATTCTTTTACCTCATTTTTTATTTGGCACTATTCATTTACATAATTTTAATCAAATTACTATGATTTCCAACTTTTCAAGTCATTCTTAGCAGAAGCCCATAGTATTGAAAAGAATAAAAGAAATTATACTTCAATATCAGACACAGAAAATCTTGTTAGATGTAATGTAAATATGTAACTGAATCAAAATTCCTTCCCGTGTATACTCCACTATCATCAATAAACCTGCAATTGCTGTATATGTACATGAAAAACAGAAACCAAAATAAAAATTATACTTCACAATAAATGCATAGCAATGAGATTAGGTGAAGAAGCAAATTGAATATCTAAAGTTTAGAATCAAAACAGCAGCAGCCAGCAGCAATGTTTCCAGATACATCTCTAGGCCTTGTGAATCAGCAAAGTTAAAAAGTGCTTTTGAGGCCTTCCCATTATGATCAACTGCTCAATTTCTTATGATTTCTTAACTACCTTCTAAGAATGTGTGAATTTCTACCAAAAGGATCAACAACCAGCGGCCTTCAGAAAGTTATCGTAGGGACTCGCTGCTGGCAGTTGGAACAGGTGAGTATGGTTCTGGTATTCGGTTGCGCACAGCATTGAAACAGGACCAGAATTTGGTTGGATCAAATCCACATTGGTATTATCATCAATGAAAGGATTGTTACCCTGCATCTTTATATAACTTGATTAGATACCAAGCCTAAAAGCTTGTATATGTAGATAATAGTTGTGTAAACATGAGGGTCATAAAGCTACTCTATAACAACACAATTTTATCTACATAATTTTAATAAAACCTTCATTTTATGTTCTAAGGAAATATTTAATGTAAGCATGGTGGAATCTTAGAGCAAGGAATTACCAGCCGAGGACAGTCATCAGTAGGGAAAGAGAAATTCACATTTTGCAATAAATTGTGATCGTTTGGTAAAGGGAAGTCAAACAAGGATTCTTGCTTTTGTTGGGTGCTCATCAATCTGGACATGTTCTGCTTTCCCATCAGAAGTACCTCACATTTATCAGCCATATCCTCGTACGGCATGTTATATGCAGTTGATACAGAAATCCTCGCGGCGGCTTGATGAGACGTGTCCAAAACCTGCACTCGGCGCGTGTTGGTTTTCGTGTTATTGATATGAGAAGAGCTTAACACACAATCCAAAGAACCAAGAAATGTATGATTTTTGTGAGGGTAAGAATTGGGCCACATACTAATTCTAAGAGTTGATTAGCGCTCAAAAGACTAGGGACGTCCGTGGATAATCTCGAATTGCTTTTCATTTGACTTTCAAATGAATCCAGAAGAGAGTCATCGTCGATTGAAACTATTGAAGAATCCTGTAAAATGTGAGTAACTACGTCGGTCATTGTTCACAACTATAAACAAATGAAACAAGAACCGAAGAGACGGTTATTAGCTTCACACAAATCAGAAATTTACTTGACGCTCCTTTTCAGGCATATTCAGGCTCAACTGAGATCCAATTTGGCACATATCATCCGGCGCGAATTCTTCTAGAAGCTGTTCCCTAATTGAGAACAATTCGTTCTGCAAAAAAGAACAAAAGGCTCGTAATGTTTAGACATGCACATATATTTTACTCTCTGACTGCCCAAAGTATGCACAAGAAGTAAAAAAGCAATACTTCTGGCAAATTTTCCAGGCTCCTAATGATTTCAGAAGCAAAGAATTCCTGTGTTTGTTGTGTGAACTTCAATAACTCTGGGACTGTGATTAAGGCGCTGTCATCATCTTCTTTGGATCCGTAGGCGATGGTTGAATCTTCAGGTGCGAAGCTGAAAGCTTGCAACTTACGATCATCAACCAAATGAAGGAAGGGGTCAACCTGATCCAAATAATGACAACATTAAGGCAAAATAAGATACTTTACTCTCAAGAATCCAATAAAGTAAAAGAGAGAGAGAATTATAGGATCACTTCTTTACATACAAGGTACTTTAAATTCATAATACTTTTTTTCCTTCAACATTGAGACATTGTATGCATGGTGAACCAGATCAAATTTAGCTAAGTTCTTATATAAAGTATCCCTATAAATCACAATGATTATGGTTTCGAGATGCAGGAGACGACCATGTAAGCACTGCCAAAAAAAGTGTCTCACCTTTCCCTCTGTAAGCACTGCCTTGGCACTATGGACAAGAGGGACAATGTTGTATGCTTTTGAAGAAAACAAAATCATTGAATTTGCCAAAGTAAAGAGTGATCTCCGCCGAGATGGTGGCAATGGCCCTGTGACAAAAACGGAGGAATTAAAAACTCAACGCTAGACATTCCAACACTGCAATCAGTTTATTCATTCTTGCCTCATTTTCATAACCATTACCAAAAGAAATGTATCTGGTTCCTAATAAAATGGCTGTATAGAATACTTTTCATATGCTATTTTATCTCGCGAGACTCCGTGGCAAGAAAGCTGTATAAGGTCACCTGTACTACAAATATGATTAATAGTAACAATGCTATTATGCACTGCAATCCAAGTAAATTTAAACAATAGGAAAGAAGTATGATGGGGTTTTCCAATATCAACATAAGATATATTGGATAAGCCGCATTACCTACTATTGAAAGACCTAAGAAAAAGTAAATCATGTGTTACTCCATATCAAACTGGATTCTCTTGTAAAGAAAATCAAATGCAAGTTTTCTATGACTGGAATGCTCACCTTCTTTAAGAGAAATTTTCCACAAAGAAAAAGCCAGCTGATAACTCCGAACTAGGACCTCATGAAAAGAATTCTGCAAAGACAATAAATTTGCAAAATTATTTTACAGAAACAAATTCCCGCTCATTATTAACAAAGAGCGATTGAAAAGAAGACAGTTCAAATGATAACATAGGCAACCTTATACCTCTTCTAGATTTTAGCTGTGTGATCCCAGAATAATGCAAACTTACATACTGGATCTTTATTAGCAAGAATATTTTATAAGTGTAGGTCGGATCATGGATATTAGCATTCCAAAACACATGCAAAAGTGTGATATGAACCTTCATGACAGTTTCTAGGTAAAACTGTAAATATTTTTTACAGCAGAAATGTGTCCAGAAGACATATTACAGACTCGCAAACAATTATTATACTAATGATATTTCTAATCTTACCTAAATCCTTCTCCTTCTATATCAAATAAATTTCTTTTATAAAAAAATAGATATTACATCAAATCTGTATAAAAACGGTTGAGGGACTTAAAATGGTTCCTGAAACAAACCTCAACATCCTCAATAACTAACCCACCACACTTGCTGTGCAATGCTATCAGCTCCAAAAAGTACAAGCAATATTATAGATACAATTAACCTAGTTTCTTTCATTCACAAGTGATTATTAGCTTGTTCTGGTTTTCCCTGGTTGCAAAAAAGGAAAAAAAAAAAAAAAAAAAAAAAAAAAAAAAAAAAAAAAAAAAAAAAAAAAAAAAAAAAAAAAAAAAAAAAAAAAAAAAAAAAAAAAAAAAAACTTAGTGCACATCTCTTCTCTCTTTGATTTTCGCTCCTCTTACTATTTTTGTTTTCATGTTAATATGAGGAAATTTGAACATTGGAATACTCAAATATCAACCACTAACTTGCAGGAATCACCTAGTATCATGAAATAAAAAGATGTAGCACCCTAAAAGAGAAGGGAACCCTTAAACAGGAAAAATTATTGGAACATGTAAAAAGAAAGAGTACAATCATGCAAACCGAGTCAAGTTAATACCTTAGCTCTAGAAAAAAGCAACACCAAGCAGTAAGTATGAGTAATTGCTTCATAATTTGCAGGCATATTTGCAGGAGAGATAGACTGTGCCCAAATTGATGATATCAATTGACTTATCTGATGGCTACTCAGCCTGAGTGCAGCATCCTCCTGTGTTCAATTGAAAAGCATATCATTTTGTTAACCATGATGATAATTAACCGAATTCAAGCCAACGTAAAAGCAGCACACTGAGGGTTAGCAATAATCATGTAACTATTTCTGAGAAAAGGCTGTTTACAAATGTAGGGCCATACTCAAAAACACTTTTGGATTACTCATCACTGTAAGACTCACCAGGTTCCTATTATCATCGTCTGCAGTGATTTCATCCACTGTAGCTAGCTGAGAGGGGTTATTAACCTGATTCGCCCGACTATTGGTTGACAACATTCTGTTTAGGATCCCGCTGTTGCTACTAGGTGATTCAGTCTCTCCGGCAATATTCTCTTTGTTATATTGACTTAAATTATCACTTGAAGAACATTTCTCCATTCTCAGCTTCTCAAATAAGGCGGCCGAAGAAGAGAAGACAGAGACTGCTCTTGAAAGTGTTCGTGGAACATCCAATGCCTTGGTGTCAGAAACAGACAAGTGTGGACGAGGGGAAACAGAGGTTGGCACAAGAACCACAGAAAAGATGCGGTGAGCTACTACTCGAGTTTCATGATCTTGATGGACCATAGCAAGGAGTAGTTGATGAAACAATGCTTCAGGGAACGCCTGAGGAAAGAAAGAATGGTTTTAGCATCAAATTAATCCGTGAAACTCAAAATTGCAAACAAAAGAGGAATGAACTAAAGCACAAATGTTCACTCTGTGCCTTATTCTGATAGGACAAATTTGGTAACGAGGCTACAATTTGAGCAGTCCGATATACAGCATGGACTGTGGCTCTGGATGTTGCTGTAATAGTTGAGATATTCTCTAACATCACAGCCATAACATCAAGAATTGGGCCTGCTTCTCCAACCTGTTCATGAATGGCAGCTTAGTTATCTTCTTTTCTGATTAATCTAGCATTGAAAGACAGCTAATTAAAATAATCCAACCAAAGTTTGAAAGAAAACATAAAACTGCTAAATTGATCACATGCCAAGCATTTATCGCTCAATTATTGAAAATGTGAAGGTATAAGTAGTCTGTTCAGGTAACCAATTTCCACCCATGCCAGATGTCCCCTACCCTCTTCTCAATCTAGCCATCAATCTCTCACTCAAATCCCCATGCCTATGCCCTTACATTTGCCATGGATTAATGGAACCCTGCTATAAAAACACCCGAAGGAATAGTGGTAGGTAACGCGTTCACTTTTCAGCCAAAACATTACTTATCCTGTCCCTCACTGTACAGCTCCAGCTCTGCGTCCTCCTCCACCGAGCACCACCCCTCTAGCTCTTGGAAGAGGCCCTTTAGCAACCGTGTCTCATCCTCATTAAGATGAAACCAGAACAAAAACTTGCTTGAAATTCACGGGAAATGTGAGGTACCTTATTTGATAACTGTATGAGGCACTTATCCACAGCTTCACTGAAGTTCTTGTTCCAATCAATTACGTCAGTATCCAGATTTGAGTTATCCAAGGAGCATTGTATGCTCTTCCGCAAATGTCTCATCACGTCGCTTACTGCACCAATGATTGATACAGAATTTTGAACCTTTGCATAATGAGCAAGTGAAGTTGTCACCTCAACAATGTCTAGCTGCATGTTTGGTTCCTTAAGGACAGTTTTATGATCCAGGTGCTTTATTAACATAGACAACAAAACATGTGTATTTTTCCCTGCAACATCAAGGATGAAGAAATATTAAAGGGAGAACAGAACATCCGGATGAATTAAGAAAAGATTACACGACATGCTTTGTGATCAAATAAGAAAAATAGTATACCCGAATCATCCATTAAAAACAGCATATCCTTTAAAACGGAAGAGGCAAGGCCATGGTTTATAGACCATAAGCTTCCATTATCAAAGTATCGGAATAAAGATTCCATTACACGGCGTATGGTAGAACCCTCCTTGGCTAAGTTGGCCATATTATGTAGGCAAACTCCAGACCAGAATGAGGGACTCTTGGCATCTTCCCTGCATGAGTTTTTATGACACATCAATCATTGAAAGGTAATGAAATAAATAGAAGATAACACAAATCCTTTTTGAAGATTCTCTGATGATAAAAACTATTACATTGCCACATTCATCTCATGTTTGTCATCAACAACTTTACTCCAGGATAGGTTTCGCTTTTTGATATCTAGCAAAGGAGAGATATTATCTTCATTTGTCATCACTTCTTGGGCACCCATAGTTTCAGGACCTTGTTCATCTTGACCAAGGCTTTCTGAATTTTTCTTAGGACATTCATAGTTTTCCAAGACTACAGAAACAATCTGTAATAGAAGGGAGAAGAAAAATTACTCTAGATCATACAAGCTATTTAACATTTTTAATTAGCACTGACATAAATTATATACAAGGATACAGTCGTAAGGACAAGTCAGCCACACTATCTAGCAAATGAGTAATGTAGCAGTGCTTAATAAGTTGATACCTATGAAGCATAGATACTGACATGGACACGGAGACACGCTAAATTCTTAAAAATTATATGACATGGACAAACCATAGGTATATAATGAAAAATAAAAATTCAAAATATATAATATCGCACAAGCGCGCTTGTGTGTGTATATACACACACACAAATGTATAACGTTGAAGATTTAAAATATCGTCAAACATTCATAGATGTCAAACAACCAATTTTCACACTTTCTAAGCCCCTCTCAAAAAACATGGAGCATTATTGATTTATGTTATGTGCCAATACTTGTTATTTCTAAACCCAAAAACATGGGACATCATTTCTATTGATATTTTGTTAGGACTGGAATCAGATAGAGAATGATTAATAAGAACCTGATATTATTGCTATGGGATTCAAGGCAATGTGCCAAGAACCCTAGAAACTACAATGACTAAACTACAAGGGAGTGGGAGAACGCCCCACAAGCTCCAAAGGAAAATCTCACAAATGACAAAGACCCTCTCTAATCTCTCCCTATCATTATTTATATGCATTAACTCTTCTAACTAACCCCATGTAACTAACTAACTAACTCTTCTAACTAAAGGGTCCTAACACTATCCTAACATATTTCCAAAAATAAATGTTAAGAGTGACTATCTAATAAAAAATATGTTAGGATAGTGTTAGGGCCCTTTAGTGAGACCATCTAAAGGATAACTTTATTTACTTCACTATTTTTGTTATCTCTTTCATTGACAAAAGAGTATACTCTGCTAAAAATAGATGGAGTTGGTCTGAAATTCGGTATAGGGTTGGGATTTTGAATATCTGAATTGGTCCATTAAAATAGATGAAAAAATTTGTTCAAGTATTGCTTCCGTGTGTCCGAACTAAGTTCAACTTCAAAGTGTGTCCACGCCGAAAAAAAATATATCTATTTTTAATCCAACGTGTGCCTGTTGAGTACCCGAATCTGACATGTGTTGGATACAGAGACACTCCACTTCAAGCGGGAATGCAGACATGATAGTACTAATTTTTTCGTTTTTGACAAAGACTGATTTGCTGGAGGAATATTATGTAGAATGAAATAGGACTAAACTCCTTAAAGTGATTTGGCAAATATAGTGTTGGAAATGCAAGGAACTTGTATATTTATTGACCAATAGACGTGCAACACTGCAACCGTATGTAATAAATAGCATTTTACAAACAATGGCCACAGAAATGGGTGTGGTGCAGATTACACAAAAAAAAGAGGATAAATTAGCTTTCAAGTTACCAACAAGAAAAATGTCATTTTCAATTTTGAAACAAAAGCGGATTCATAAAAGAATGTTCGTGTATCAAATCTTCTTGAGCCCTACCCTTGTTCTCCATTACCGTGTTATTAATAGACTCATAAAATGAAGATCATATTCTATTCCCAAGCAAAATTACAGTTCTTAATGAGTGTTCATGTATCAAATCTCCATGAGATCTCCCCACATATTATCCATTACCATTTTATTCTGTGGCATACCTATATGGTAATAAGAAGTAATTTTAGAAAAAAGAATCAGACCACCAAAAATAATATATACACAAGTTGCTGCAACCACTTAAGAATTTAAATTCTCTCTAGAGTGAAAAAGCACAAAAAGCCATTGTCAGCAAGTATGAGAAATCTATATAAGTAGTCATAAGGTAAAAGTAGGAAAAAATGAACTTACGTTATCAAATTGAACTGATATGTGACAGTGTTCACCCATAAACCGAACCTACAGAAAAAGTAGTTCATTTTTATCGTAAAAGATAAGCATAGAGATTATAACTCCTGCTGAAGAAATGAGGTAAAGTTATTTAAAAAGCAGGAACTAAAATTGAGATTGTTAAATATTCCTGCATTTTCACATGGTAACTAATAGGTGTTCAATCAAAGGAAGTGATCCAAAAAGAAAAAAGAGAAATGCAAAATCAAGGAAAACTAACACAAAGTGTCAAGAAGACAATTTTTGATTTAAATGTTAACATCGGTTAGATATGGCTTGCATTTATGAGGTAGCAAGTGCTCCCCCGAAAGTAACTCAGCTATGTAGCTCTTTGTCAACATTGGTTGGTTGATATTAGTTACCACCATGTGCAAAACTCCACCATAAACTAAATGTTGTGGGTGGATGTTGGATTTGCTTTTAATGCAAATCAGTGAAGGCTCTCTATAAATAGAGACCCAAGGCAACGTTCAGGCGGCATCAAGCAGAAGCAAAGCAATTGTAGTTCTTTGGCTTATGTAGTAGTGAGAAAAATAGAGTGAGAAATTCCAAGAGAGTAGTGTGAGAGTATACGCTGGGAGTTTTTCGGTATTCTCTAGTTCTCTGTATTACTACACATTCTAGTAGGAGAGAGTCTCATTGGGATACATTATATTTGTGTGTGAATGCAGTTAGGATATTGCTATATTTATCCTTAAAATATAGTGAATATTTTTTTGGGGTTTCTCCCATGGTTTTTCCTCATTATTTTAAGGGGTTTTCCACGTTAGAATTTAGTGTGGAGTTTCTTGTTATATTTTGTTGGCATGAATAGTTAAGGCGGTTCCCATGTGAAGTTCTATTCACGTGCTTTATTTTATTCTGTTATTTTCTGCACAAATTGGGCGTGCTTCTGCTTACATGCATAAAGTGTTAATACATTTGGGGTGTACCCAACTCTGATCTCGCCTAACAACAACAATGGTAGAATCATAAAAAATAAAAAAAAATAAAAAAATACCATCGATGAAAGGCCTTGCAGACCAGCTGAACGAATATTTCTTGCCCTTTCATCTTCTCCTGTTTCTTGAGCAAACTGACATAGCTTTGGGATAACACTTTCTAAGTTGAACAAGTAACTTCCATCATTCTGCAAAATTCAAAACATCTGTGAGTCTCGTGTGTTTCTCCGGTCACAGTTTATAAGGATGGTCAAAAACGGCAGTCGATATTATATATGTTTAATCCATTAAACGAAAAAATTGTAACTGTAGCAGCACTGGTGAAACCAACCTGATTATTAACAAAATCAAAAAGAAGTTGGCATCCTATGATTCTCATTTCATCCTGCCGTGATTGATCCAGCAGCGTGTGAATAATACTTATCAAGCTACTTGCAAATAGTGGCCTATCAAGAGATATAGAAATAATAAATGCACCACATGTTTTAAATATTTTGATTCCAGGAGGTTAAGCACTGATCAGAAGAACATCATTTAAAGTTAGAAAATATTACTGCCGAAGAGGAAAGGAGAGATATGAACTAACATTTGTTCATTACAAGAAAACAGTAGTTTCTTGTAAATGCACATGACTATTTTTGTTGAGCGCAAGTTCTCATTTCGTAGTTCCCTGTAACACCTTTGTTCAAGGGCAGTCACAATCTGATCATCAATTAGATAATTTTAGTGAGTATAGCAATAACCTTTAAGCATTTAGAAAACATAAGCTTTTCTTGAGAAAATAATCACAGAAAAGAGGCAAGATTTTATGTTTGGAATAGTCATTTATTATAAACTCAAACCCACGGTAAGCGGGAACTCTGGGGCAGGTTGTTCAGTAGATGAGAACAAAAGGATGGTATTTTTTGAGCAAGGCTTCTCAAGATAAGCAGCATCTTTAGTATACAGGTTAGAGAATTACTCATCCCATAGATGTTTAAAAGTTCTCTAATAGGGGCTCTAAGGTGTTCTCACTCCATTGGTGGTATTTTAAATCTTCAATATGGCAAACTTGATGGATATGAAGCCTCCAATTTGATCTTCATGGAATCTTCACTTGATGTGCAAATATGGACAGGAATCTACCAGATTTTTTAGTTGTAAATTTGTTTTCCTTTACACAATCTGGAAGTTTAATAATATCTCTACAATTGAGGTTTTTGTTTGGACAACAACACTAGTATTATGTGTTACAGAAGGCCTTGTCTCCTATTGTCATTGTACATATTATGTGCCACAAGAATTCGGAAATGTGGCGAGTTGTTTGCAGTGTTTAGTATACATTGGAATTATTTTCCGATTATCAAACTCTTTTCACTACCTGTTATAGAGCCGGAGAGGGGAAAAATGTGGAAAGTTGTGGACTTGTGCTTCTTTTGCACGCACTAGAATAAAATTCTAGAGCTTTAGCCACAAGTTGCAGTTAGTTAGTCTTCTTTGAGATAGGATAGTTGTATGTGCATTTAAGCACACGAGTTTTTTAATGGGTTTTTCTATGTGAGCTAAGCAGAGGGGGAACGAAGAGATCTTTTGGAATGGACTTTTAACAGCCTCCTTTTCTCTTTTATTTTTCCTCCTTCATTGTTGAAAGACTCTTGATCATGGTATTCTGTAATATTCCTCTCTCTTATAAAATAACATAAAGAATTAACTGACACTGTCAAGTCACAAAATATGATACATCAAAAATTTTGGCGTGCCTCTGTTTAAAGATTCCATACGTACCCTTGGTATCCGTAAAGGATTTCTGGCGGCATAATCGCATAGTTTTCCTATTTTCCTGTCATTTGGCCCTTCCTCCTGTGAGCTCATAAACAAGTTAAAGGAAAATCAACACGCCAATCATTTTGGCAAACAAATATTAGTACAAAAAGAACAAATAATTCAACTAGAGAGACACGCAAATTATGTTTAGTTTTAACATGTTGCGACTCAAGCGCGAAAGCCACCATCATGGAACCACAGATCTTTCAATTCAACTAGCATGCGCCATGCTTATACTGTATAGCTAAAAGATGCAAAACAAGCGCTTCAATCACAAAAACAAAGCATACACGAAAAGGAAAAACCGCTTCACAGTCGTGTAGTGTTCTCAACATCACGCTGCCTAGTCATCTGTAATATAGGAACATTTTGCCTTCTAACTTCACTAACCTACTTAAATAGCATAATTGTGCATTAAACTAACATGAATTACAATTCACTGCAGGTCCCTCCCTACTGCTATTGCAATTGACAATGTGACATGATTATTAGAGAAACATTGGACTAAAAAAAAAAAAAGAAACACAATTAACAGAAAAACCAAGAAAGAAAGAAAGAAAGAAAGAGACCTGGTTTCGCGGGAAAATGTCGGCGATGAGCCTCTTGTACCTCTTGACAGGCTGCCTAGACCGTGCCCTCAAGGAAGGGCAGAAGAAACAAAGAGCCCCACAAGCGGGAAGGACTTGGCGGGAAATCACACCAGAGACCGCACTCATTCTTTGAATTCCAAAATTGATAAAGGGAATTTATTAATAATCACAACAAAGTTTGTATCTTGTTGGAGGGGGGAAAAAAAAAGAAAAAAAAGAAAAAGAAAACAAAATTGGACAATTTGGGTTCAAATTGTGCTCTTTCCCTTCTAGACCCAAGAAGGAAAAATCGGATTTTGAATGCAGAGAAGGGAAAGAAAAGCTAAAATCCCAAATGGGCACCCGTCGAATTCAACCACCAGGTTGAAGATAGCAAGATTTGAAGGTCATCAAGGCGGGCGTGGAATGTAGCAGTTTGATTTGAAAACCTCCAAAGAAAGAAGAGGAAAAGATGTCACATAGACATTGGAATTTGATGATAATGGGTAAGTTTTAAGGAGGAGGAGGAGGAGGAGGGATGCATGGGCTTGGCCTCCTCGTTGGGTACGAAATACCAATGTGAGCCGAAAGGGGGGAGGAAGAGGGTATTGGCGGAATCCCTCAAAATACGGAAGAATGTTTGGGAAATGAGAGAAAATGAGATGAGATGGTTTATGGTATGGTACCCTTAAAAATTCGAAAAGATGCGATGATATGAATGATAGGTTTGTGATAATATATACTAATGCATATTTAATATTGCTCATAGTGTTCATTTTCTAATTTTTTAAGTTGTAATGTATGTATTAATGGAGACCCGGAGGGAGAGGGAGGGAAGTTGCAGGCGCGGTGGTGTTGGCGCCTCTCCCATAACGCTTCTCTTTACTTTTTCACGCATCGCACCAACGGTTTCGCTGGATGCGGGTCCCATTTACCTTTCTCTCTCTCTCACTCTATATTTTCTTTTAAAAAAAAATTAATCTGTATTTACTGGCCGGTGAAAGAGTTCTTTTGTTCTTTTAAATAACAGTATATGATTCCAAGATGGTATAAAACTTTTCATGCAGTTGGGAGACACACAATAATCTCGTTTTGTTTTTCACCTTTTTTTCTTACAGTTTTTTTTAAAATTGCATACATTATCCTTAAGGTTTCTTAAAAGAGTTAACACCTATTTGGTGTTTTGGACTTTACACTTCATTTGCAGAACTACTGTGTCAATTTTTTAGGTTAAGAGATCAATTAAAATAACGTCAAAGACCAAATAGAATATCAACTCCTTGTTAAAATTATACCTCACTCTAAATTATGTGTATAATTAAATTTTATCTCAACTTTCATTATGACTAATCATTAGTGATTTGTTAAATTTTTATTTTTATTGCATGTATTTTTTGTTTTTAAAAGTTTGTCAAGAAAATAGCCAAAAAATTATTATTTTATGTTTCTTTAAATTTTATAAAGAAAATAGTAAATATAAAATAAAAATAAGACACAAAATTTTATTATTTTCATCGTTTTGATTAATTTAATAAAAATATATATACACAAAAAATAAAAATAAAAATCTAACATCATTGGTAATTAATATAAAAAATGCGATGGAGTGCCCAATGTTGTAATTAAAATGATTGAGTTCTTCTAAAGTATAGTTTACACTTTAGAATTAAAATACACACATTTTAACTGTTAAAATGTAATCAACGATAATTATACATACACATAATTAATTTTTTAAAATAATTTTAATAAAAAATAAAATTACTACTCTATAATAACCAATTACTAATATCTATGCATGTATTTTAATATCTAAAATGCAGGTGAACTATAGCCATTTCCGTAAGCAAAAGAGCCTTCCTCGTGATGAGTACTCTAACAAAAGAGGCAAAAAGCAAATAGAGTAAAGAATCAGAGAGGAGGGATATAATAATATATATAATATATGATGCATTCTCATTCGTAGCTCATGGAAGGGGCAAAATAGTCCGGCATGCATTGATTTCTTGCCAACTTTTGAAACAAAAGTAATGGAATGTTTTCATGACTCATCATGGTGAGAAATTTTTGGATAAGCTAATAAGACTCATTAATATTTAATATTGATAGAACACAAAATAAAGATAATAGAATTCACTTTGTTCGTATACGCACTTAATAATGATGTGATGCACTGTGCTAATCTACTAATTTCTCCATTATGATTAGATTGAAGCATCAAAGGAGGGAATTGTACATCTGAACATGGCAATGGCATAACCAACAATCCGCGTGCATATTGAAAAAGGGTTGAAAATTGAAGCTCCTTTCCTTAGTGTCGCTTATATATTACTTCCTTCTTACATTCTGAAAGGAATTTAGCTTTGATTTATTTTTAGTCTAAAGTTCTTTACATTATAAATTTATAAATGATGCCTTGACAGATCATTAAGAGTCTCTTTAAGTATTAAGTGAGTTAATCAAACTTCTATAATTATTATGAATTTCATATATACACTTGGAAGGACAACAAAGCATTGGACACTCCAAAAAGGTATACTTGGCCACAGTGACGGTGTAAAATAACACTATTATTGGTACACCAGTTTTTAGACATCATTGAGATGAGATTATTGAGACATTTGAGGAATTCGGTTAAATTACTAGTAAATCTGTCTACAAGGAAATATGAGAAATCATATATTAACAAGTGAGAACTTTACTCATTCTACCGGTGAATTAATAAAAATGTTATACATTATTTACTAGTTACCTTACCAGGATAAAAAAAACGTTCTGAAAATCCTCAATCATTTATACATTGATCTTCAACTATCTAAAATAATGTCTAAAATATAAGTTCAACAACTATTTCTCGTTTAAAAACCATCATCATATTCATCTTGCTAGCTCTACACCGCCTTGTCTCACCCCTTCAGATTGCCGAAACATTAGAATTTGAACAAGAAATCAAGAGCAAAATTTTATTATTATAAAATAAAAAAGAAACTTCGAGCAAAGGTTTGGCAATAAAGAATATTTCACCATTCTTTTGGAAAATAAAATTTCAGAAAATATTGTACCGAAAAAACAAAAATTCAGGGCCTTGTCCTAAGCTAAACATCAAGGAAGAATCTTTTATCAAATAATCAAGCCGTCAAATAATGCACAATGCACAATTACATCCTCAAATTTATATTGACATCCTTTTGCTATAAAAGAATGGGTATAAAAAATGTTTAAATCAATCATCCATTTAAAAAGAGTGCAATTTCCTGAAGCAAGAAGTCCTTTAATTTGTGTTTTAATTCCACGCACCTATGCTCTAGAACTACCACCATGCTCCCTCTCAACATGCTCCACAAGGGCAACTGGGTCTACAAATCCCTTACTACACTTGGGACAGGCATCAATTGCCACCTTCTTTTCGCCATATCGGATGCCATTCCTTTCATGAACTTTTTGCACATGATTCACCAAAGTAGTGACAGAGGAAAACTTTGCACCACACTGAGGGCATTGCTCCACATGACCATTTCCATTTCCGCTGCCACTGCTCGGTCCCGCCCCATCCGTTGTTGTCTGCCAGGCTTGATTGATTTCGTTACTCAGTTTCGACATGCCTGCTTCAGCCGAAGCTCGAATACTAGAAGCCACGTTAAGAAGGCTTGTCGTCCATCTAGATGATGCGGTTGACGTCGAATTGGGTCTTGGCTCCTCTTTTCTACTCCTGTTCACAAGGCTCATGAATGAAAAACTTGTTTCCAATGCTTTGGGACCGGGACATTTGTGATCAGGTCCAAACCGGTGCTTCAAACAGTGGTCTACCATACAGTCCCTGCATTTGATTGTGTTTGAGAACACTAAGATTTCCCTGCATCCAGGGGCAGGGCATTTTTTCTTCTTTGTGACTTTCTCATAATTTGATGGGTCACATTCAGTGTTAACATGATTCTCCCAAGTTATGTTTGGATCTTGATCCGGAATTAGGCGAACTCCTTTGGCACAGAGTGGACATATAACAACAGCGACATCTTGTCTGTTGGGTTTTGAACACTGGTGCTGAATATAACTTCGGTGCGCCAAACAATATACCTGCAAGAGATTGGGCAGATATAGTTAGCACAAACAAAGATTTCTTAAATTGAACATAAGGAGAATATTAACCCATAATTCTATATTGGCACATCCTCAGAAAGCCATCGTCCATAATCTCTATTCAGTATTTGAATCCAAATGAACTCAAGAAGTCAAAATGCTTATTGGAACTAAACTTTTTGGCTAATATGCAACCAAACATGATAAGTCAAACTGCCATAATCAAATTACGCAACCTGACAGGGTTTTTCTACGAGTACTCAATATAAACATGAAAGCAAGCCCTCAGGGCTCAATAAGAAGATTCTATTCATTTCCAGCAAAGCCTAGATTTTAAAATTCGTTTTTTTCCCAACATTGTATGTCAACTACTTTCAAATATAAATCAAGCACTTAAATGCTGTCTAACAACAATAGAAGGAAGATAATGAGAATGAAGAGCAGTAATACAAATGGTGGCTTTTATAACTTTAAGGAAAAAAGCTACTCCCTCCGTTCAGTTTTTGTTGTCATTTTAGATAAAAACACACAGTTTAAGAAATCATTTAATTGACACTAAGATAGAAAGAACATAGAGTGCATAGACAAAATTAACCTTGAACAATAAGTGCTATAGTTAATAAGTGTTATGGAAAGCATGAGAGATAACAAAGGTATAAGTGTAAAAGATGCATTTAATACTTTCTTAATCTAATCAAGGAGAGAGTAACAAGTATCTTAAAGGCACTCGTTAAAAAGTTTTAAAATGGAAATGTTTACTTGTTTCCAATGTATTTAATGCATATAAAACTTGAAACTAAACTATTTGACAGCTGATCAGGAAACACCATTCAAAGATGCTTGGATGAAACATGAAACAGAGAAAGATGCAGCTCCTAACATCCAAAAGAAACTCCATTGATAGCAAGAGCACTTATATCAAACATTATTATACCAATATCTGAAAGTAAAATACAATTTATTGCTTAACTGACATTAGGAAAAGCAAAACAAAAAAATGTCAAAATGAGATTGTTCAGTTCTGTCATTCAACAAATATAATCCCCAACAAGAATCCATCACCTTTCTGTACATCAGTTCAATATCCATAACCACATGACTGCTCAAAATATATTCACATGCTCCCGTTGACTAATGACCCAGCTGATTATAGGGGAAAAAAGACTATCCCTAACCCTAATTTGACATTTTCTTTTCTGCAAGTTTGGCATTTCAATTCAATAACTTCCTTATTGGCAGAAAAGCAGAAAACATAATGAAGATAATCTCGATTTTCAGCTTAATCGTTGCAAATTTCGTCCACTCTCCCTGATCAAAAATCAAAACACCGTTTTCAACAAAAACGCAAAATCCAAAAGCACCCAAGCAATGCAGGTCCAATACAACATACACAAACTGCTAAATTATAATAATATAAATAAATTATAAAATAATTATTAAAAAAAAAAAAGAAGATATGTGAGAATTGATTGAGAAACAAAACCTGATTGCAGCGATCGCAAGTGAAGGGCAAGAAATCGATGAGCTTGCAATCGGAAACGGAACAGTGCTTTCCTAGATTTGGGAATTCAGGAGTTCCCATCCGAATTCAAAGGCTCTCTCTCCCCACCCTCTCTCTGAATTCTTGGGAGGAGAAAATGGAATACCCTGGATTTTTTGAGAAATCGAATCTGAATGTTTGAAAGGATTTTGATTTCCGCGTATATAGTCAGAATGGATATATAAAAATTAAAAATAAAAATAAAAAAATCCAGGAAGGTGAGGAAAATCCTGCTTCTATTCTATGGAAAGAGAAGTCCTCAAATAATTAAACAATTAATTAATTAATAATTAATAACATTACTCCAATAGTTTAATTAATTGTTTGAAATATACAGTAATTAGTTTTGGTTTAATTTTTTTTCTTAATTTTGGTTTAATTAATAACATATTTTTCGTTGAATAAAAAAAAACAAGTTTGGACTCTGTTATTGTCAACGTGAAGTTACAGCTAATCAACGCTGCTATGCGTATTTTGTCACACACGTTTGGTTTTTGATTTTGCTTGTTTTTATTTTCCTTTTTTCTTATCTTTACTACTATATATATATATATATATAGTTTGCCAGCCCGGGTCGACCCGGGTCGCACATTTGGTCATGGCAGGTGAATCTCTCAGCGAGGATAACTGCATACACAAGGTCTCGAACTCGGGCTTCAGAGATATCAAGCCGCTTACCACTTAGACCAACTCCCGTTGGTGACTACTATATATATATATATATATATATATATATATAT
>QANU01076562.1:1104472-1136522 GCA_003254905.1 Nissolia schottii | reverse complement strand
TATATATATATATATATATATATAGAAGGTAACTTTTTGGGTGTTCCCCTTCCATACTTTCAATGTACATCTCAACCAATTTTTTATGACAATTCTTTTCTTTCTAAATTTTATTTTTATAACTATGAAAAGATGATTGTTTTTCTAAATGGCTCAACTGAACAAAACACCCAAAAAATGGGTTAGGTTAAAAATTTACATGTGTATGATTTTGGGTTCTAAAATTGGCATTTTCATTGCCGATTTTAGTACTTATTTTTTCTTTTCTTTTCCTGAAATCGGCACTGTGTTTATGACATCATAGTGTGAACTCGCTCCTTGTGATTAAAATGCATCAGTAGAAACATCTGCAAAATATATGAAGTTAGCGAATAATTTAGGTGTGATGACCCTAAAAAAAAAGGGTCACGTCTCGTGCGAAACGTGTGCATCTCACTCGAGATGCAAGGATGAAAAGCCAACATGTCGCTGCTGACCGAAAAACCTAGTTCCACATTTTTGGATTTAGAGAGAGCCTGGCTGGGCCCTTTGGCCATCCCTTCTCCTATATATAAAGCTCTCCTCCCCCATACCAATTCACTCAGAGTTATAGACTCTTCTTCTCTATAGAGCGAGTTTCTGCTCACCTTATCTCTCCCTCTCTTGTGAAGACGCTCGCATCTTCACCTAGGTAGGTAGCCATTCCTTTTAGGATGGCCTAGGATAGTAGGCCTCGACGCCGCTACTTTGGTAGTGGTAGCTCACAACAGTCCCGCGACGATGTCAGAACGCTGTAGCGATGCCAAGATCGCTACCTCAGATCCTACAGTTAAGATTTCCTTGTGGGTTTCTAATGGTGGGTTATGTTGGCCTTCCAGGTGCCAACACCACATCGCTTGGAGCCCCCAGTTCCAATGTTCCTCAGTTTTGTGACATTCCAAGTGAGTGACGGTCCCGACACGTCGATGGTTCCACTTCGGTGGTCATCAATAGAGTCAGTTGTGTTTATAACATGCTAGTAGTTAGTTAGAGATTTATATACATGCTCAGTAGATGCCATGCTTATGTGATATATTTATATGACATGTATTTGTGCTTATGTTATGCTATGCCATGCTATGTTAGGATAGAGACCTAGACCCATAGATATAATATCCCTTAGAATTTCTTGGTTAGGATTATATAATAAGACGTTAATAAAGACTCCGGTTAAGGCATGAACCTTAACAAGAAGCAGGTTCTGACTAAGGCAAGACTTGATACTTAAGATGTCCGTTGTGACACACCTCTCTTACCTGGGAATTTTGTCCTAAGTGTGAGATCTTAGTCCTTGAGTCCGAACTAATAAACAAGATTAGCTAAGTAGGACACACTTGTTATAATCAGTAGCCTTTGGCCTTAGCAACATGGGTAATCAAAGACAGATCCCTAAAAGACTTTACAAATAGTAGATCGTAGGATAGATGACTTAGAGCAGCGCGGGGTCAATGACCTCGCAACCTAGAATCAGTAGTACATAGCTGTGAGCATCAAGCTCCTCAGATTATGACATGTGTGCCCTTCCAGATTTAGCATATTAGGCTAGCGCCAGTCTCCTCATATTAGGGTATGCATACCCTCACAAGTATCGAGGTCGCGTCCCTTGAATTGTGTTTCTCCGCCAGAGGACGTGGGCATATGTACAACAGATCAATTTTACATTCCAACAGTTAATTCAGTTTATTCAGTTACTCGGTATATTCAGTTTACTTAATATATTTAGTTTATCCACATTTACCTTCTAACAGTTATTCATACTTTGATTGTTAATTATGTGTATCCATATACCATGATATTATATGCAATATGTGTTATTTGTGTGGTACCGAGGTACCCACCATTGAGATTTTCAGATTGGCTTAAGGACAGTAAGAACGTCCCCTCGTCCAGTGAGCAAGGATTTAGGCGTCAGTGGTAAGCTCTGCTTCCCAGTGGGGTCCACCTGAGTTATATAGTTATGCTCAAGACACGTAGGGCAAGATCCTTTAATAGCATTCTAGCATTACATTTCAGTTGAAATATGATGTAATTCAGTATTGATTTTGAACCAATTATATGAGAACAATTATGTTAAAGTTGTTATTTCATAAATAAAGTTATTTATTTATCATTATGAGCATTTTATGCATGATTAGTATGCCACGCCAGAGCTTCTGTAGGACAGTAGCCCTACGTGTAGTCACGTCATAAGTTGGGGCGTGACATTAGGGGGGTACATGGGCCGGGTTGAGCTAGGTTTGCCTTTACCTGAACCCAACCTTATATTTGGACCGGCCCAATTTTGAAGACTTAAACTCGGCCTTGGACCCGAATAGACCCAATCATCTTTGGGTCGAATGCTTCGAGTCAGTCCAGATTAGCAAGTAATTAGACCGGGTTTTTTACACCCCTAATAGACAATACAAATGACAATGAGTATCTGTGAGTACGAGTGCATGCTCCCACTATCCATACTTGTTTAATATTTTATCTATAATTGTACTCATATTCATTAGGAGTATCCATTACCTCTACCAGTAAGGATTTGAATCTCCATGGATATTTGTGGATATCCATGAGATTTACCAAAAATTTTAAAAAAAATTATAAAAACTACTATCAAATATAATATATTATAATACTACCACTAACAAATCACAATTTAAATTAATAAAATACACAATAAAATTTCAATAATGTTAGTAAATAAAAATGAATTAGGATTTTTTGTTTTTATATTCATACAAGTAAAGATATTTAAATAACTTTATATATTAACAGATAATTAGCGGGTATCCACGGGTTAGATGCCTTAATTCTCATATCTATACTCATTTATTAATTAGTATGTATAACCGTTTTTGTGGGTACAAAAATTACAGATATACCCATATTTATCATAGATAACCTCTGTAGATATCTGAATTTGTGGATATTGTTATCATCCCTAACTAAGAGACTAAAATACATGTAAAATATAACCTCCTCATTTTAATCACATTTTTAAATATATTGTCAATTTTTTGAGTGTCTTGTTATTTAGAGCATCAACTTTAAACTTTCCACCACGCCACGTGAAGCAACATTATTTGAACATCTACCTTAACAAACATACTATACTATCATTATTTAAACACCACCACAAGACACCAAAGTGGCAAGTATCAATGTCTCTATTCTCAAAGCCCGCCTCTAGCTCTCTAAGCCCTGCACAGCCGTATATTTCCACAACCGAGACAATAGACAGATCAACATGCACATACTAATGCGTGAATACCATAGGGGCCTCTTACCATTCCCCTTAAAACAAAATGGGTACTGCACATAATAGCATTATCACTTAAATTATTTAAAAATAGAGATTTAAATACTAAAATTGCAATGTCATGATTGAGGTTCAAATAAACATAAATAGTGTCAAATTGATATACCGGGAGCATATCACACGAGAAACGTGTTTAGTGTAAGAGTATGATGATCTGATCTTGTCAAGTGATAATTCCATTAGTATTGAGCTAAGGGATATGTGTTCAATTTCTCCAAAGAAAGAAAAATTTTAAAAAAGAAAAATCATATAAACTAATGATCATTATCTCAAAAGTTAAGATAGAGTAAGAGTCCACATGACCAAATAGTTATGTGTTTGAAACTGTTAGATGAAGTAAACCATTTAATTTAGCCACTTAGTCCAAATATCTTGCTCGGGTTTATAAATTATTTCAATGGGCTCAAGGTGATTAGTTTAGCAAAGTCAAACGAACATCCTAGTAGACAAATAAAAAAAAAGAGGATAACAACTTACAACCCTCCATACATAAATAATCAAGGTTAAAATTTATTTAAATATTACGATATCACAAAAAGTCACGTGGTACTAACTTCTAATATACCATTTATCAAGATTTATTTCTCCTACTCGATCACAAAATATGTTCTCTCATGTGATATGCTCCACAAGTGTTTCTGAGAATTGCAAATTATGATGGTACATGGTCCAAACTGTGGGATGAGTCACCGATATCAGATTCAGAGCCAGCTTTCTGAAGAGTCACGCCGAAGGGTATCAGTCCTGAGTCTTCAATGAACAAGTCCTTCAGTATTCAGGTGATTTTTACCCATTAAACTTTTCTATACAAACCAGCCAATTTGGGACACTGAAAAGGATGCAGAAACTAATTAACATAGCTCTCAAATTGCTCCAGTGGACATATAAAAGACAAGTTAGCAAGCAGCCAGTAAAAAATACAAAACAAAAAAAATCACCATGGTTCTTTTTGCATATTGCAGTCACAGGCTCATATGTTGAACATTAACATGTGACATTTCACAAAGGGACAAACTTGGGAGGAGATATCAAATATTTTCCTTTTGAGACCCCTCACTGACAAAAGGCCACAAGTCGCATGGCCACAAGTCCCATTTTAACTATGTTAGTTGTTAATGAATTAATAATAAATTCTTGGACGATTCTGAAACGTTATGTTAAATATGTTTTGTATTACACAATAAATGATATTTTAACGATAAATGACAGGTGATTATAAAATAAAGATTAAAATATCATTTATTATATTGTTTGAAATAAATTTAACATACCATTTTAAAATTAGATAAGAATTTATTTGACTTAACGACCAACTCAAATATGCCTTATTTTTGGGCCTAATTCATAAATGTATGCACCTAGAAAGTCACACCTGCTTTTTTAATCACACCTAAAAAATGAAAAACCAGTCAGATAAAGTAAACAAACAGAAAAGAAATGTAAACATAATAATAACAAAACAAACATAAAAGAACCAAAGTAACCCAAAAAAAAAAGAGGCATAGAATGACATATACTTAAATAATGACCATTGGATTCCCATTTTCATAGCTACAATAATTTTAATCAAAACAATCACTTTGACACTGTTACTGTAGTAGAGTCCATATAGTTTCAGTGTCTGAGTTTTGTGCAGTCTCATTTTCCCCTACTCTGCTCTCATTTTTCTGGATTCTTTTCCCTGCATTAAACCATATGCCAAAATAACTCACATTTTCCAATCTATTCTCTATAGTTTTCCTCTTCTAGCATCAAGAGTCTTTGAACTAAAAAGCCAATCAAAGAGTTCAATCTTCAATTGTTCTGTCTTCTACAAAGCAGAACCATAAAATGGATGGAAGGCAAGGGAGTGAAATGCAACCCTTTGTTGTCGGTCCGCCGCCAAATCAGCCGAGCCGGTATTACTCACACAGATCAATTGAGACACTTGTGGTGGTGATAGCAGTGATCACAATAGTTGGTGTGGTTGCGGGGATGATAGCAAGGCTTTGTGGTGGGAGGCACTTTGGTGGTAATGGGGAGAATGACATTGAAGGTTGGGTTGAGAAGAGGTGTAGAAGTTGCATTGATGGCGGGCTACCACCTCCGGCGGCAGAAGAACCAAAGTCATCAACCGCAGCGACGGCAACAGGAAGTGATGCAAGTAAATGAAGAAAAAAAAAGGGCTAGGATGAGTTAACACAAACATTGTAAGTTTAGTATAGAACTTGATGGATGCATTGTTTTGGCATAAATTAATGGGCGGTCATGGAACACTAAGATTATGCTTTACTTGATGATAGAGCGACATTTTAGTTTCAGTTAGTGGTAGAACTTACAGTTTGATCTGAAATGTTACTTTATTATTCGGTAGAGCACATTGCACCTGATGCTCCATGACTATGAAATAATTTCTTGTTTTTGTTAGCCGGTGTATGCCATGTGATGTGAGATAAGGGTTGGAGAGAGTTTTACACAGCTTTTAACTGATATGTATAGAGCAGCAATGTGTTAGTTGTAGACCCTAAAGGAAAGCATTGATGTTATTGGAGTTGTTATTTCAATCTTACTTTTGTTGGTCATTCATTCTTTCTTCTATGAACGTCATTTTCTTAATAAGAGAGCATTGCTTTAGTTTCTTTAAGCAAAAAATCGTCCTGCAGAGATGAATGATGTTTAAGCTACTTGTTCATATATAGGAAACATGAAGTAGCCTAAGTTTTCAAACTTTAATCGAAAGAGATTTGATATGGAATTTTGTTTCATTTCATTCTGGTCAACTATTGTCATTTTAAACGCACAATAAATTAATTGTGCTCCTCGGAGTGAAAGAAGTTTGAGTCTCTTAAACGCATGGTGCTAAGTTTGATCTCGAGATTCATGTGTACAAATAAAACATCATTGGGAGGGGCCCACTTAAACGCTCGAGCGTATCCTCATTTATCATGTGAGAGATACTAAAATTCGAAAAAAAAATACAGAAAAAATTAACAATTATAATAAAGTTAGGTATAACCTATTCACCTAACCTGTATTGTTAGTCTCATTTTTCAGTATCAGTTATCCAGCTTCAATTCTGGACTATCATCATCTCCCAAATAGGAGCCGATTTTTCAGCCACAAATCACACTGTTATTTCCCTTTTCCCTCTTTTTTGGTACAATTGAGTTGTAAGTGGAGCCACTTATCATGACTCCACCTAATTTGAGTCCGGAAAATCTTGTGGCGATTCCTTTTGGGCCCAAAGCGTAACTTTTGGTGTAGAGTAATCTGAAATGTATGTTAATTTAAAGATGCTACCAACATCATTGCAATCCCACACTACAAAGCACAAAAAGCTCTTCAAAGCCGTTGCCTAATTGATACTAAAAAGCCAAACAAGCTTTCATAATTCACTGGAATCTTACCGTTGCATTTTAACACATCATCAAACTAAATCTTGAAACAAAAGAGAAAAGGCAAATTGCTATGACACCAAACATTGACTTTAAGTAGCAAGATTTTGGATTCTATTGATGAATTAAGCGACAAATAATGGCACAATATCCGTTTATGACAATCATTGTTTCAAAGGATCACACTAAGCCATTCGCCACGAATGTGTCTTTTCTATTCACAGCAACAACAAAGCGTGGTTCATTCCATGAGTCCGCGCTAAGACAAATAAAGATAAATTTTTGTGTGGCCACGAAACATTATATACAAGAATGTCATTCAACCTAATATGATACTTTGTGATCGCACAAGAATTTCTGGACAAGTTAATTTAACGTCTATGAAGAGCAGCAGCTGGGGCTAACGTTACCAAAGTAAGACACCTGAACATTGTTGCATAAAGCCTCTGCTGAATCTCCTCCCTTCATTTTATGCAGGTCTATGTCCTCCATTGTGATATCCTTGCACGGAAAGCTATCGCTGCAATCAAACTTCACCGCTACATCCGAAGCACTTGACCCCGATATGTCTTGGTACAACACATTTGAAATCTGGACCGCCGATTTCTGATACATCCAGAAAAATGTAACCAGAATTTCTTTTCAGAAATCTTGCCATTAAAGTGGCAGAAGAAACCACTTATATCATCTAATGATATGTCACATCATTCTAGCAATTAGAACCCGGCAAACATGCTACCATGTACGTATGCGCATAAATGTTGCAAATTATAGTAATCAAGAGTCGTTGATGTTACTTGTTTTTTGCATGAATCCTTCTTTGCCTTGTCACAATAATTCTGGTCTATGATTATGGGGTTGGTCACATTGTACATTTTAATGTGCATAAACTGGATGTCCCTAGCATATCCTGAGCCTCCCTGCATGTATTAATTGGTACCAACGCTCATTGGATTCTACAACTCTTGGTAAATTTTGAGCATATGTTTAGGGTGCAACAAAGTTTCAAATTAAATTTACCTGCCACGTCTTAATTCTAACTCCATTTGTAGTGCCAGAAAACATTGCTCCCTTCACTGTCACTCCTGAAACAAATGCCCTGGATTTGCCGGCCCCCAAGCTTCCAATACTGACATAATCATTGCAAATCAATTTCACAATTAATTCAAACTAACGTATGCAAAGGTGTTGGTTTAATGTTCCAAAAATGTGTGTTAGTGGTTTAATGTTTTGGAAATATGTAAACCGAAATTATCTTGAACTAGCAAATGTTCTTGATATATCTCCACAGAAAAAAATGATAAATAAAAGTCTAGAAGCTTCTACAAAATGATGAGTTGAGATTCAATCCAAAATTAGCAAAGGAAGTTATGTAACTATGTATTAAAGCTGCAAGTTGTGCACGGAAAGAAATTGCTATTGGAGATTTCCTCTATAGTGCTAGGAGGAAGGAAACGCAGATACTCAAACAAAAAAGGAAAAGAAGAAAAAATGAAGGATGATTAGCAATCATGATTCGTGAGATCGATCAATCAATCAATCAATACAAGAAGAAAGGAATCTCCATACAACGGTCCAAGTAAGAAGGAAATCAAATTATACCAAACTTAGGCATGCAACATTTAACAAGAGCTTTTGGCTACTACACAAATCAGGAGACAAAAATTGCATACAAGCCAAATTCATGTTTCCTTGAGCTTCATAGTCTGGTGAATTTCAGAGTATCAATATGGTATAAGAAAAAGGCATAAGAATGGGAGAGACTTTGTTTTGGTGAAAAAACCTTGTGCGTACTATATTCTTGAATACCAACCAAAGAGGCTATTAAAAATATATTACTATTACAGAGTTTGGGTAAGTTATTCAAAATACTACTTTTTGTAATTGTTAATTCGTAATAAAAAAAAAATCTTATCATTTAGTGGGGATTAGTGATCGAACTAGAATAAATCTCCTAAGTAAGTCTCTCTTTCACTTTTCTTAATCTCATATATGAATTCTATTTTAATTATCTCTTAATTTATTCTTGAATTTGTGTTTATCACCTAACCGCGTTAGAGACATTTTATGTTTGTCTTTCGTAAGACGAGAGAAATTGTACATTGCAAATTTGCCCAAGTGTGCAAAAATTTACAGAGAAAAGTCATATTTCTCAAACTATATAGTATCATCGAAAGGTTTTAACAATATATATATATATACACACAAAAAAAATATTTATCAAGAGATTGCGTACGCAGTTTTACGCTATATATTGCTATAGCAGTAAGATATTGGTAAGATATGCATACTAGTTGTTTACCCTAGTTAATTTACCTGATACCATGGCCGGGTCCGCATGTTATGTTTGTGGCACGTACATTCTTGGACCCACTTACAATTGATATACAATCGTCACCTGAATCATATAATAGTTATTGGAATTAAAATTAATCAAAAGTGATTAAGAAAGTCAATCAAATTTATTTATATACATGACTTTTAAGTAGTAAAAGAGATGGTATTATTATATGGATTGGTACTTAGTAATTTATGGTAAAACTATTAAGCTCAATTTAATATTGGATTAGTACTTGGTAAATTATGGTAAAATTATATATACTAGTAGAGTATAGTATACCAGTTCCAATAACGGAGCTTGAGATTTGGATGTTTTGAGTGTTAGTGACATGAATGCCATCAGTGTTAGGGCTATCCCCAGGTGCTGTCACTCTAAGCCCATAAACTTTAACGTTGGACGAGTGCTGGAACGACACGTGGATTTGTTGGGCATTTACTATGTTCAAGTCCTTAACTATCAAGTCGTCGCAATTATCGAAAGTCAGAGCCTGGAATATAAAAACACTGTTCATTACAAGCAAGCATTTCAATTCTGCATTATTTTATATTTCAATCCAACATATATATATATATATATATATATATATATGTATATGTATATGTATATGTATATGTATATGTACATACCGTAGGGGCATCCTTGCAAGGCTGCAAAACAAAGCATAGGAGGTCAGTCATTTGACGAATATGATATTATAAAAGCTAATAATGAACGTGTTTTAGGAAAAGTAGAATTTTTAAAATAATAGTTACAAAAACTTAATTATTTTTACTTACGTCAACATATACTTAGATAGGTCGGTACATAAAAATTAATTTCATATAATATACGTTTTTTTTTATATTCACCTCTTTCAAGTTTTTATAAACTAATGAAGTGTAGAAGATAGTACACTTTATATGTTTTTTCTTTATAAAAAGCAATGCTATATAAGCGCCTTAGCAATAAAATTGCACTGCGATAATAGCAAGGAATCAAGTTTGATTCTTAAAAAAAGACAATGATTCTTAAAAAAAGACAAAGTCCCATTTATATCTTAGTTTAAGAGAATATTGAAATATGATGGTTAACCCAATTAATTGATGAAAGAAATGCTATAATGTTAACCTTTTACTACTAGACCACCTCTAGATTGCTAAGGTGACAATGTAATATTGATGCTGAATATGAAGGATCACATATTTTGAGGGACAAATCTGTGAAAGGGAACAAAATCAGTTTTTTTTTTTTTTTTACTTTTATATTGCTTTTCAAAGGTTATTTGCCCATAATATGAGCAATGTAATTAATTTACGGATGTATAATTTTTGGAGCTGAAATCGCCATAGAGATTGACGATTTCAGCACCCTGAGTTTTTTATTTTAAATAAAGGGTTGAAATCGTCACAACTGGCGATTTCAACCCCTGAAATCAGTACTGCCAGTACTAAAATCGTTGTAGGGGTAGCTTTTCCTTTATTTTTTAAAACCTGAAATCGCAAGATGTAACGACAATTTCACTCGTCTGCCCCATACAAATGTAATTTTGTGTCTCCAACCATATTCTCAGATTTTACTACCATCAAAACCATGAATATGTTAATGCCCCTATATCCATTAACAAATTTAGACATCATCCAGTAAAAGCCTATAACATTCAAATTACAAATTATGTAAAAACATAAAATAAACAAATCCAAACATTTTCCTTATTAAAGATATTCAGTTGAAATATGATTTTTGACTTTTAAAAAATTATAAAAAAAAGTAATTAGTGATGTTATCCAAACTGCAGTTATGTACAATCATAGTTGTTAATATCTTACTATATGTAACATGTATCTTAAGAAACACATCTCAAATTGACAAGTTCGATAATTCAATGTTATTATCTTAATATGACTAAATATTTCAATGGTATCTTAACAATATCTACAATATCACTACAAACATTAGTATCACGATATTTTTAAACAAAATTATCAAATTTAATGAAATAAAATACTTAATATTTAAGAATTAAAATTTTGAACAAATCAGAATAGATCAAGATGAAAATAGAATATCAACTTAAATTTTTAAAAAGATAAGGAAGTTTCAATACCTAAAATATAACAAGGTTGCATACTATTGCAATGTACATTGCAATTGGACATCCTCTCTATCTCTACTTTAAACTTTATATTTTTAATTATTTAGATATACATTTAAGAAAAAGACCTGTACATTTATTCATATCCTTTAAAATATTTATATTTGTAATTTATATTTATATATATATAAATATAAAAGAATATCTTCCTTTATCCAATACGCTAAAGATGCAAAATTTAGAAAATCGATACACAATAAGATATGGGATAAGACACTTATGGTTATGATATATATCTTACTTGCTTTTTGTCCCTCTTGCATGAATTAGCCCACCATATGTCACCATTGCCATTGATGATTCCACCACCATTAACTGTTAATTCCTTAACACCATGGAACCAAAGCCAGTGCCTCCCGTCTTCGCTGTAATCTGATGGGTCATCTGATGCGTCAAGTGTTCCATGAATCTGATCTAACAGCAATGTATTATCACAAATTCCACACACACACATATAATATGGTTTATCGCAAAATTACACATACCTTGCTTAATTAAAGGGGTGGGGCTTAATTAGAAAATGAAAATAACTAATATACAGCTACTATAGTTTTTTTTTGCAAAAAAGTATCAGTACTCATTTGGCATGAGACACTGTCAATTTGATTAAAAAAGATCACATCCATTGAAATATCATTCGATAATAAATAAGTTTTAAGTCAACATATTATTGAATATAAGTTTAAATAATACTATTCGTAAATTATTTTTTGTATTTAGCTAACAAGTGATATAATTTTATTGAAAAATTAAAATTAATAAGTCTTAAATACAATAAAAAGTAATTCATATTTACAAAATATTATACTGTGTTCCTTTAGCAAACCTTTTTTTAGGGCAATGAACTAACTGACCTGGATTTCGATGTGGGATTTGCAAGGGCCAGAGAATTTGATTGGTCTGAGTAGATAATTTCCTTCAGGCACCACAAGAAGTACATTCCCAGAAGAAGAACACGCTTTTTCCCATGCCTTCTCAAATGCCTTAAATACCCCCAACATAGCCAATAATATGTATGGAGAAAATTAAATTAAAAAAAAAACTCTTTTTTTTTCTTCTAGATGTGATGTAAAATCAAATTTATGCACTTAAAAAAAAATTAATACCAATACTAGACCGTCAAAAAATATTGTCAGAATTTATATTATAGAAATAATAATAACTATCAAATGTAACGAAGCAATACGTGAACCTACTAATTTATCAAAGCCTCTATAATCATGTGGTGTCATTAATTCTGACAAGGTTTTTGGAGCTCTAGCATTTTCTTTTTCAGACAATAATTTAGAGAAAGTGTGTACCTCTGTGTTATCATCACAACCTTTCCCATCACCACCGGCTCCATAATCATTAACATTAACCAGCACAAGTGAATGGGAAGTGCCACCAAAGATGGAAAATTTCTTGAAGAGGCCCTTGAATGGCCAAGATCCATCATCAACATTATTATTGGAATGTGAACCAGCATGGTATATACTCCCAATCGGTAGGTCCTCTTGTTGCATTGTTCTATCATCACAAGCAACAAAAAATACTATGCTAATTATTATGAAGAATGTTGTTGTCGAGAGGAGGAGATGTCTATGGAGGGCCATTATATCACTTGCTTTTTTCCCTAATTTGTACGTAATATATAGTAAGAGAAATATTGATGATCTTATAAAAGGTGTGCGATTTGTTGTTTGATGAGAAGTGAGAAATGGTGTGCTGGGACTAATGGGGGGAGCTTGTGTATTTAATAGATATATATAGAGAGAAAGATATTAGAGAATTTAATTAATGATTGTGGATAAGTTTGTTCTTAATTATAATCTTACATATATAATGATATACATGGAAAGATGCGATTGAGAAGAAATTATCACTCCTCACCAAGATTTTGACGTTTGCTCCATACTTGTAATCCATGTTGTGTATCAATCATATACATGCTCTTAATTAATAGTAAATCTTAAGAAAATAAAATAAGAATTAGAGACTTCTTTTGGTAGTATATGAATTAGAGACTTTGCCTATATTATTATAAATTACCACACAAAAAAAAAAAGAGTATTGAGCTAGCAAAGAGAACAATATATTATAATGTGTTTCGTAATTATATATTTATTTAATTTTAGAAGTCCATGCAAATTTGAAGATTCTGCTACTAATGCTAATTATCATCACGCTTTAATTGATGAGTATTAAAATGCAAAAGCATGCAAGTGTGATTTCCTGCCTTTTTGCTGTGACTTAATTGTGGTCAGGGAAATTGATGATATAGTGCATGATCGAATATAAAAATAAAAAAATGTTTGAGCAGTTACGTGAAAATTCAGTAGTTTTAATTCATACCTGCTGAGGATTCATGTTGAAAATATATACATAGATTTGGGTATTGAGAATTTGATAATCGCTTTTTGATATATTAAAAAGTTCAATTTTCCCCCCTCCAAAAAACAGTTTTCTTATTTCCGCCACAATTTGTTTAACACAACAAGAATAATTCGTCCCTTCCATTCCATTAACTCCAAGCTATTCAATCTAATGAGATTTGAATATATAATTTAATATATCAATTTCTATCTGTTGATAGTGTAAAAAACTTTATACTGTCATTCAGTCAAATTTTACAAATTATAATTTAAATGAGTGAAAAAGAAGATCAATTATCTATATTAATGTTATAATATTCAATTCATTAACGGTATAACAAAATTATAGAAATTAAAATCATAATTTAATTACTTATAAATGATTAATTCATTATTATACCTAAGAGACTTGCGCATATTTGATAAAAATAAATGTATATCCATATATAAGCCCACATCACATATTGCGTATTAAGAAATGAAAACACATAATGAGTACTTCCATTGAAATATTAAACATTCCAGCCTTTTTTTTCCCTCAGGGCAATCATTTTAGGTTTTAAAACGGTTAGTTGTTACGTGAGGTCGAGTCTTTTATGCATTATTTTTATTTTAGCAATTATTTTTTCTTAGTCATAATATTTTCGTGTGACATTTCGGTTTGATCATGAAATAAATTTTGACATTAATTTAGTTTTAACATAATATTTCGTCCAATCCAATATTTTATCTAATTTAGAATTAAATCTGATTTCAAAATTTAAAATATTACTACTAAATCAATGTCAGATTTATCTTTTCAAGATTTAATTAATATCAATTTTAAAATGTTAACATTAAAAAGAATATAATTACTTAATACAGAAACTATCAACTTAGAAGTGATTCACGTACCATTGCGTACCAGTACTTGTTTCAAGAGAGTTGATAATTGGTCCATTGTTTGATAATCTGCGTTGTGTTGGGGATTTATGCACTTTCTTTTTCAGGTGATCACTACATTATGACAGTTTGGAACAATATGGCCACACTTTTCCCTTTTTATTTTTATTTTTTTATCTTTCATTTTTGTAGTCAACCGGTTTTTTAACGTGTTCAGTTTGGACTGTCAAGTAGCATGTACATGCAGGTGATTGTGGATCTCTTAATCAACAAAAATGATGTAACCCTAAAATATAATAGCCACTTGTCACTATGAGAATGGCTAGCTATTTATTTAGCTACACATCTTATTCTCTCGAGTTACATTATTTAGACTCATTAATTATATATGTGACATTATGTCACTAGTCATCAATCATTAAATTAAATTAAACTTTAAAGAAACTTACACTTTATTGAGATTATATTTAGTAATAAATAATTTATAATGAGCTGATAAGTACGTGCAACATTTCTTTTACTCCATCAAGCGTGTGAATTAGGGCTTCCTTAGCGCATTGTATATTTTGTTATAATTAGCATCAACAAACGATTGCTTTAGCTTTCATAAATGCTTCAGAAGATGGGCAGAGGGGGGATGGCTTTGGAGTATAGGACATTTCATTTTAGTCACTTTAAAACTTAGCAATGGGCCAATAGTATTAGAATTAGAGTACCGAGCACGTAATTGATATAATTGACACTGGTAATTAGCTTAGCTGGAGCGAGCATGTTGGTTTTCTTAGAAATTAGTTACTAATTAATTATTCCCATGAGCCTATTATAAAGTTCGACATCGCTTATATTATTTTTCTCATTTTTTGTAACTTCTTCCAGAAAGTTTTGTTTCAATTTATTTTCTCTATTTTCTTTTCTTTGGCTCTTGTCACTAATTAGAAACATGTTTGTGCAACTCAAATGAGCGGCCCGAATAGTGTTGTTAGATATATGAGTGATACATACGTGACACATTTTGATTGGTTTAACAAAAATTATGAATGATTAAAACATATATATATGAGTGTTGATTCTACATCTTACTACATAATTTTGTCAACTAATTTCTGATAGAAAAATAATTGGGTGAGAAGTATTTTTCTTAGCATTAACTTTTTGTGGCCTAACGTTTCATTGGCTCTTGTCACTAATTAATTAATAAGCCATGATGAAATGTTAGACCTCAAAGCAATTCATCTCTCTCATATATACACCAGACAAAAAAGTATGTACAAAATTTAAATTTTATCATGGCATGCATAGGCGTCTTAAATAAACTATACATGTTTGGCATGGTTTAATTGGTAAGGGTGGTAGAGCAAGTAATCATTCTAGGAAGACAACAAGGGAGTATCTATGACTCTATATAACTTAATGGTTTTTTTGACCAATGCTCTTTAAAAAATATATTTTATAAATTTCCAATATATTAAAAATATTTTTGATTCCCTAATAATTCATAAAACCAATATCTCCTAGAGATTTGTTGGTGCCATGTGACATTACAAGTCTACAATCCCCATGATTGTGCTTCTGGAGAGATGCATGAGATGAGGTGGTATCATTAAAATTTGGATTGAAGCAGGGACAGCAAGGCATGCAGATGGAACATTAGATGCATTCATAGCCTCATTATCATTTTATTTTGGCAACTTAACTAACTAAGTTAAGAAGGTTCATGAAGTTGATCTTTGACAAAGTTTGATTATTGGGCTCGATCATATATTATCTTAACGTTTTTCCTTTTGTGCTGTGAGCTCTCTAAAGTATTTGATACGTTTATTATTGTGGAAGGAAATTAAGACGGTAAATAGTGTGCGTCGCAACCATATGAAGTAGTTGCATGGAAATCGAATGCATGTTTTAGTTCCTAAATTTTATTTGGGTTCGTTTAAGGGTTTTTTTTTTTCATTTGAAAAAGTTCGGAGAAGTTTCCCATTCTTTTCATTTTAATTTCTTATCAATAATATGATTTTTTTTAATATAATCAAAAGTTTATTAGGTACGTTCGTTGTCACTCTTGCCATGAGGATTAGGGTACATGCCTCCAAACACTTGAAGCCTTTAAAATAGATTTTTTTTCATCCACACAAGTTTAACATGTTTTATATATATGCACTCACAATAAAAGTGAGTCTCATCCTATTTAATATTACATTCTCTCACTTATGTGTGTAAATATTTTAAACTTGTGTTCATAAATTAAATGATTCCTCAAAACATAGTTATTATTTATCGAAGAATTAAATGCTGAGCAAGGTTCCTCTAAAATGAATATTTTAAAATGTAAAATGAGTGTTTTATCATTAAATTATTCAAGTGAGTAGTGAAGTTTATTTCTAGTTGATTAATAAATATTCATTTTACCTTATAAAGTAAAATATTCACTTTAAAAATCTTTTCTCTTTTTTTTTCTTTTTCTTTTTTTGGAAATGCCGGTGTAACCACCACTAACCGACAGTTATTTACAAGTAGTTTAAACCGCCAGAAAACAGCTACTTCTCTCAACTCGAACCACTCCTAAGCAAGATGATATAGCTTTTGAAATTCTCTTGGCAGTTTTAACCGCCAGGAAACATTGACCGCAAAAAAGAAGCCAATTATTTTCCTGTCCTGAAAACATTTAGTCACCTTTTATTATACATTTCATTTAAAATATTAATTTTTCACATTATTAAAATAGAAACCTAAGAAGTTACTCTTTTGTAAAAGAACTAAAGATATATCATGCTGGAAGTGAAACTCAAGCATGAAATAAGATGCACTCATCGTTATGGAGGAGACTTGATAAGACCACAAAGAAGAACTTGATAAGTTCACCAATAATGGACCTTCACTGGCGAGCCTATCCTCGACAACCACCGAACCTCCACTGACAAGGCAAGGCAAGACAAGAATTGCCGCCACTTAGGGCTGTTGAGGTTAGTTTAGTTGTTATTCCAAATTGAGGCCCTAATAAGTTTGTTTAGGATCCTTCTCCTTCCACAGTTGAAAAGCAGGTGACCCAACTGCATGCATGCGGAGAAACAAGGTACCCAACCGTGATTTTTTGTGAGAAAACTTGCCTTTGTTGCGACTTGACTTGCGCCGCATGTTACTCTACTCTTCTTCACTCTTCCATTGTTAGAGGAGGTAATAACTAACCAGAAACCTTTTTATATGCCTTTATCATAATCATACTTTTGTGTATTGTATTTTTTTTTTTTTAAATCTTATAACTGTATTGCTAATAAGTGGCGAGCTTGGAATCAATTTAAAAATAAAATATTTCTATGATGTTTTTGGCTTTTTGTTTGAATTGAAGAGATGGATGTGAGTTAACCAAATTTAAGAGATGGAAATTTTGGAATGTGAGTTTTGGTTAAAGGAAATACATAAAAATGAAAAAAAGTCACTCCTTTTCTAGAATTAATGATATGCATGAGCATGTTGCCAATAAGTGGTGCATTTGGAATAAATTTAAAATAAAAATTTCAAAGTGTTTTTAGTAATTTGTTTGAATATGAGAGAATGGGTATATGAGTCTGCTAAATTTGATAGATGAGCATGTCTCATATGTATTTTTTCAAAACCTCGTTGATTAGATAAATTTAAATAGTTTGGTAGAAGTTTTATAAATTATTATTTACTAATGATTGAACATATATTAATGTTCATATTTTGAAAGTGGTATTAAAGAAAGTTTAAATGCAAATAGTTCTTTAATGAAGTGTCTATGTGTTCTTTAATCCATGGCAAGAAATTTTATGTATGTCGCCTGCAAATTGATGACTTATCCTTCATTAAGACCTTCATTAAGATTTGGCCTCAATCAAATGAAAATTCCATTTTAAACCAGAATTATCACTTAAGTAGAAAGTTGAGGTACAGAGAAGTTATTCCCTATCCCTCATGCTTGTATCCAATTCTTTTCGAACTTTGAGATTGGTACTGTTATGAATTTCCTTGTCCCTCAATAATTTGTGTTGATTTTACATGTTGATAAATATTGCCCTTTATAAAATACTTCTAGAGAATTTGCCTTTGACTTCGTGTGTGACTTTGAAAGTAAAACTATATTTTTCCAAGACGTTTACATAAGCAATATGTTAGATTTTTAGCGTTTTTTTTTATTAAAAAAAAAGTTATTTCTGAAGGTAACCCAATTAATGAGGAACGACAACTCAGCTAACTAAAGACAAAACAAGATGTCAATGTCATACATCTACCCTGCACTTGACCAAGTTTCATTGGTACAGCAAGGTCTATCCAGCCATGGAAACAAAACTCACTATAAGTGGTCACCTTCAAATATTTGGTAACAGCAGCATTACTACACTTACATCATTAACAGCTTCAGTTTGAATTTTTTTTTTTTTTCCAAGGACAAAGAACTACATCAAAGAACACCAATTGCATGGTCCATAATTTGTACAAGGAAAACGAGTTTAAAAAGTTATCAAGAATAACAAGAATTTAACGTTTTCCACAACTGAGAATAATCTAAGCTAAAGAGATATTGTCCTCAAGAAGGTCAGCAAAATCACCGTCATCTAAGGAGGAGGAAAAGAACCAAACTAATAAGCCTTGAAGTTGCAATTATACCGTGTAAACTTGAAGAGAAGATGCAGCAGAAAAACAATGGATGTGACCACTATTATGAACAATTTATCATCAAAGTCCCTGTTGCATGCCTATCAACTGGTTCACAAGGTCTTTTTCACCATGATTACTAAGAATATCAATTACAATATCCTGATACCGAGGCCGTAGCCGAACTGATTTCTTAATCATTATCCTTGCCAGCTTTGTGGCCTCCATCAAGTGGCTTCTTTGACATAGGCCAACTAAAAGAATGCAATAAATATCAGTGCCAATGGAAGACAAGTATCCCATTTTGTCAATTGCATCAAGCAAGTAGAATCCATCCAGCGCCCGGTCCTTCATACAGAGCTCCTTCAACAAAAGGCTACATGAGAAAGTGTCCGGCCTTATCTCACCAGCAAGCATTTCCCTAAAGAGCTTCACCGCTTCCTCGAGTTTATTAATCCTTATCAAAGAAATCACCAGTGAACTGTAGCATTCGCTGTACGAAACACCATGTTCCAACACAAATTTATCAACCAACCTATAAGCTTCTTCCACAAAGCCCTCACCACAAAGACTCTCAACCAAAGTGAAAGCAGTGACGTGATTTGCAAGGCACCCAAATGCTTTCATTCTATCCAAAATACCCAAAGCCTCTGCCCACCGGCCTCTCTTACAGAGACTTTGAATCAGAGACGTATAACTGACAACATTCGGACTACAATTCCCACCTTCTTTCTCCATTTCATCCAAAAATTCAAATGCCCTTTCCATAGATCCAGACCTGCAAAATCCGTCTAAAATGGCAGATAAAACCACCGAATTGGTTGAACATCCATGCAATCTCATAACCCCGAGCATAGAATAAGCATCCTCAGGCCGACCCGCTTCACAAAATCCCTCAATCATTGCCATATATGTAATCACATCAGGACTAAGACCACTGGACCTCATCTGCCTCATCAACTTTTCAGCCATTTCAACATCACCCTTCTTGCAACACAACCTTATGATCACATTGTACATCACAGTGTCAGGATTCAAGTTAAGACCCTCCATTTTCCTCAACAACCCCAGAGCCACATCATTAAGCTGAGCTTCTTTACACAGTTTCAGAACCTCCCTAAATATGTTTGCAGTGAGAAAACACCCTTCAGCCTCGTAGGACTCAATCAAATCATGAATAATCTTGGGGTTGTTGCCAATCACAAGCAAGTCACATGCTTTCTTATACATGTAAGCACTATGCCTGTACCCAGATTGGGATCCAGCCCAAATGAAAAACCTGAGACCCAATTGAGGGTCCTTAGGGAAACACCTACTCATGACTTCAATGACACTTCTAGAGTCCAGTTGGGATTTAACCTGAGACAAAGACCTTTCAACACTGACATTGTTTCTGTTATGCAGATGGCTGTAAAGGGTATCAACGATAGAAGACATACCCATTTGTTGGGTGGAGAAAGGGAGGGTTTTGAGGCTGTGCAAGCATGAGAAAAAACGAGACTTTGCAAAGTGGGGCATTTGGATTTTGTGAAGTTGTGAGTAAAGATGAAAAAGGTGGGTAAAGTGACAGGGTTTTGTGGTTTTAGGCTAGTGTTATAAGCAATGGAGAGAGATATGGATGAGGGATAGGAAACACGCCTGATGAACAACACCAAAACATTTTTGATTTGATGAGCATTAAACCAGATAGAACAATCGTTGTTTGAAAACTATGCCCCACACCATTGCGGTCACTGACTTTCACCAGTTGAGGGAGGGAGGGAGTGAATAAACGGGTTTATTATTACCCGTCTTTGGTGAAAGGAAATGGTAAAATGCAAAAAAGAGTCTCTCTGCCTTCGTCGGTTCTCCTGACAGAGAAGACGGCAGTTGGCAAGGCGTTGTTCAGGCAAAGCACGCGGCGGCTGGCAAGGCAGTGCTTGTGGCGGCAAAGTCCAAAACCTACAATTTGAATATGTATTCACAAAGGCTGACAGAAATCAAAAAGGAAAAAAAATAGAGAAAATGTGAGTAATAAATATAAACAGAGAAGATTATCCACAAGTGTAAAAAAAAAAAAAAAGAAGATAACATTAGAAAGCAAGGCAGCTATTACCTATTTCAAACACAAGGCAGAGCAACCAGGACCACCCGTTAGCCAAAACGTAAGAGTATATTTTTACAAGCCTGCAAATGCAAAAAATCTTAACCAATGCAACTTCTTTTTTGATTTTCACTTTGCATGTAATGTTCTTTAATATTTTTAAGCCAATTACTCTTCACTTCAGAAACATATAGTTCCAATGTTCCTTACCAAGTCAAGTTTCAATGGTCCATCTGCTCTAAAATTCTCAAAGCCATTCCATACTTGGCTCTAATGGCCTGAAAGGAAACACCAAGTGAAAAATTCCAATCACTATAAGTCACTCAATTCACTGTTTCAATGATAATATTAAAAAAAAACAAATCACTGTATTAATGAAATTTACATTGTACTGTCATATAACACACAAATATTGTCACTTGAGGTTAGTAGCATTCAAAGCACCAAAGTACATTTTTACATTGAACTTATCAATAGACAGGTCCGTTCAAAGATTTAATACAGTAAAAGGCAACCAAACTTGTAATGCTTTAGCAACAACACATGCTTTAGTTTCCTTTTGCTTCTTTCACTCTCAAGTCTCAATACTATCAACCCCTATTATCATTACCCTTACTTAAAACAAGTAAAACTGTATTGGGTAAGAAGACATGATATTATTAAAACAAAGAAGTGCAATACCTCATGCAAACTCAGGTAAATTCATCATTCTAGTTACTTCATGCATTTTTAAACGATATATTATTCTTTTATATATAGATGCAATATAAAATCCATCTAATTACTCACATGAAGATGGCGAATAGGATCAATATCTGACCTGAATTCCAGATTCAATAGATATAACCTGCATCAGATAGTTGTATTAGAAAGGTTCCTGTTTGATTCAATAGATAAATAAACAAGCTAGAACTTCAAAATCAACATTATTCAAACTCTGTAGCAATGAATTGACAATATAAAAACTGTACAACTTAAGATACAATTTCGGTAGCATAAATAAGAAAACAGCCGAGTTTTTCAAAAGAGAACGCCTGACTAGTTTAAAAAATAATTTTTTTAATTAAAAAAAAAAAAAACAACCAATTATTGTCCCAACCCAGTGAGCCTCTAAAGTTGAAGTTTCACCATCAATTTATCTGTGTGAATTTTGAAATTTAGCAATATGAATGGTGTAGCAAGTTTCATGATGTTTCATAGCTCAAGTGTTTGCTTTATTAGAAATGCAACATGGACATAATCTGAGTCACAAGGACATCTAGTCTTATGCACTTTAAACTCATAGTTGCTTCATAAATTTTCCGACGATCAAAAGAAAATACCAGAGGAGAACTTACGTTCTAAAACTCTCTTCTTAAAGTTGCAAACATCTTAAGTCACTGTAATCCAAACAAGTGCCACTATACCTACAAAATGTGCTTAGACATAAATTAATTAAAGAAGGGGATAATGGAGTTCTTTTACACAAAACATACATTTGTTACACAGAATGTAGCCAAGAGCAGGAAGATCACTAATTTCAAATTGACTGAATAATACTTCCATCCCATAGGCATAATTACAATTTATAAACATAAAAGTTTAAGCTGTATGAAAAGGAACATCCATGTCCATACAAAGTATAAGCTGTATTGATTGAGCAAGTATTTGCCACAAAAAAGAGGGCATAAGCATTGTCATTTACCTCTCCTGTTTAGGGATGTCACCCGAGAGGGGCGGGGACGGGGACCACCCGGTCCCTGCTCCCCAAAAACCCCCCTTCCCCGTACCCGCCCTCGCCACAGAAAAAAAAAACTCCCCCCATCCCCATTCCCCGCCAACCCCGCAGATTCAAAAAAAGAAAAATTAAAAATTGAAAAATTAAAAAAGCTTACCAATTCAACATAATCAAATACAAACATAATGAAGTACATAATCCAACAAAAACATTGCATATTAAAATTGTTCACATAATATTCCTCTCTCAAATTGATCACTTTTTATTCAAAAACAAAACAAAATCCCATAAGCAACCACAGCCGACAGCTGAACTCTGATTTTAGTTTCCCCCCAGGCCCCAATCCGATTGCTTCCATAACCGTTAGAGGGAGGCACAAACTGCCTCAGGCATTTCATCAAACAGAACGCATGCATTCACCAATAGCTGATATTCATAATAATAATTAATCCACAAGAAAAAAGAACAAACCTTTACCTTATGATGTTGTGGTGGTGCCGTGCAGAGGGAGAGGCGCCGTTAGAGAGAGAGAGAGAGAGACGGATTTGTGATGTACCAAAGTTGAAATGACTGGTTTTGGGAATCCCGGTTTGAAAGCTCCTGTAAGATTTGACAATAGGGTAACATTAGAGAACAAAATTAGCTAAAACCTATAAAACGAAGCTTGGGATGGCGACGATGCTCACGACGGAGACTGAGCTCGCGACAGCAGCGAAACTCGCAATGGCGGCGACGAACGTTGAGACGACGACAGCGTCTGGAGGGTTTCGAAATGAAGGTTGGTGTTTTGTGGGCTGTGGCATTAGCATCACCGCCAGGAATTAATTATTTTATTTCAGTTCTCTCTCTCTCTCTCTCTCTCTGACTCTGAGACAAGAATGGGCTCGCTAACTACATTTATAGGCCCAGGGGCCAGGTTACGCATTGGGCAACGTTTACTATAGCCAACTTGAAGTTAAGTATATCTTAATTTGAATAATTCGACCAAAAATATGGAAATCTCTTCTTCGGTCAAAGATAGTAATTTATTTATTAAAAAAAATACAATATCGGAGAACATAAAGACAAAAACACCATATTAGCGAAAGAATCCCAATGGCAATATAACCTAAGATCGAAACTAAGGAAAAAAGAGAGATTGAGTGTCTCAAACTCTTCAACAACTGAGAACTGCATGGTGTAGTGGCTTGACCCGTGGTCTCCCATACTTGTTGATATTACAGGCATGTGGTGATAGATTTGAGTGGGGGCTCAAGTTGGTAAGATATTGATTTAAATTGTAGAATTTGGCAATCTTTTGAGTTTGAAGAAGTTAGGTAATTCTAATACTTTTACTTGGATCAAACAATTTAAATCATGTTACGATTTCACGCTTTACATTTTTATGTTGCTCCTTCTATCTTATGCAAGATCTTGATTTTAACAACCTTAATTGAGATCTTATTTTCTTTGTAGTGCATATCTTCATTGACACACTTCTTCATTCCATTATTTGAATTCTTTTGCACTGTTCTATAGTTTACTCCACAAATAATTGGGTTAACGTCATCTCTTGATCCAAAATCTTATAACACTAAGTTTATGGGTCATTTGACTTATATATTCTCTACTTAATTACCCTCTAATCAATGTGAGACTTTTATACATTCATACTTTTAAATCCAAAAATGTCCTCCTCAAGTGTGAGACCCAATATCGATGTCCAACTCTCCTATCAACAGAAACTCATGCGAATATTTAACATTAACAAGAGTCACACCAGCTTTATAGAATCTCACATCTAGATTCAATTACAACAATTGCTCTAATATTCATCTAGATTGATCCAAATCATCAACTTTGATACCACTTGTAAGAAGGAGAGTCTAAAATTCAAGGGTCAACACTAATAAAAGAGGATGCAAAAAGTGAAAGCCAGATAAATGCAAAAAAAATCTTAGTAAAGAGGGCCAAAAAAAAAACTACAAGAGAAGACACACAATGAATTAAATTTTAATTTTGCTTTGGTCTTTTTCATATGACATGATATTTTACACACAATCAACTCAAAAAGTTTTATTTATTTAATTATGCATTGTTGTATTATCTATAAGATTAATATATTATATATTTGTAAAAATAGTTAAGTTTATTAAGTGAAACCATAGTTAAAAAAACTCAGCCCGACCCGATTGAGTCGACTTGGAATCCAGTGACCCGGTCATAGGACCAAGCCAATTATCAGAGTGGATCAATCATGTTTTAAACTTGGATTGACCCAACCAATTTTTGTGAAACCTGGTCAGTTGGTTTATGCGTGGTTTTTTTTTAATTTTTTAATTTTTTTTATAGAAAAAGGCAAACGTCTTTTAATAAAGATTTTTTTTGAAATTAATGTTTGTCAGATTGACTTTTTTTTTCATTTTTCTATTACAAAATATGTGTTTAAATTCGTCATTTTTATACTATTTTTCTTATTACATACACTTATTTTGATGTCTTCTTGTAATAAATATTGAATACTCATGTAGAGTTGTTGTTATGTATTTTTTATTTAAAACTTAGTTTACTTATGTTTGAAATTTAACATGTCATTCGTGATTAAGGATCTTGAACATGTATTGTTTATGTATGATAAGACATTTGAAGTTTAAACCTTACTTATATATTTTAAGTGATTTTATGTTATGATGGATGTTTAAATAAATACGTTTTATTTATGTAAATTTTTTAGGTTATATATTTATTATTATTTTATTTATATCCAGGTTAACAATTGACCCAATGATATAGGGTAACCGAGTCAAGTCTTGGACCGAGTTTTATAACTATGAATGAAATATCTATAAAATACTAAATTACATTAGAGGTTATTATGATATTATTTAAAAATACATTATATATATCGAAATTAAAATTTTCTATTAATTTGTTTGCATGTCAGAAGTTCTCCAAAAAACAATTTCTCGAATCTATTCTTGTCAAGCTCCATTATTTTCCATTTCATGGTTTTTCGTTACAATTCAAACTGAGCTTCGAACATATTCCAATGTTGTTTAGCAAAACTTGCGGTTCAACATGGATCAATAGGCGGCAACATGTTTACAGGGAAATTCTTTGCTGAAAAACTTCACTAACCAGATGGCCACAAGCAGTGCCAGGTGTTTGCAGAAATATTCAAAGGTGTATCCAGAGTAAGTCTCAACCATTTAATGCTTAGCACAATAATTATTATATATAACAATATTAGAAAGACAACGATAGCCACAAGATTGAAGTGTTTGAACAATGATCAAAACAAGAACCCCATCATTACTTGGAAACAGATGTGAACCTTTTATTATTGAAGAAACAAACATGTTACATCTTACAAGCAAAGAAACATCTTACTCCTCTTCCCCACAAAATTCATGTCACTAACCCAGCTTCATCCATTAGAACAAAACCCGCTTCCCCCACCCCATATGCCTAGTTATTAGAACAATTCCCGTAGTTCTAAAATCAAAATTTCAACAAAACCCCCCTCCCATGTGACACAATTCCCCCCCTTGATGCCATGAAGTCTTATCAATAAAATAAACTCAATTAAACTTGGATCTCAATTGGCCATCTATACATCTCCTCAGCAGGAACTGGGATGGAGAAGGTTGTCAACCCAGTCTCTGAGTCATAGCTGAAGTCTGTTTCGGTTCCTCCAACCATGCACTTCAGTGGCCTCTGGGAGGAGTACACACCAAATCTACCGTTTCCCCTGACTCTCAGGGCAATGGTCCCTGACACCGATCGGTTAGAACTGAGAGCGGTGATCGCTTCAGACGACACCTCACCATCAAACAGTTCCATTTTGTTGTTGCCACTGTGGATTTCAACCTTCTCCACAGCTCCTCCAGTGTTGAACATATCAAGCAGCCCTATTGGTGCAAATGAAATGCTTGGTGCTATTTCCTGTTAAAATACAAAACATTAGAGCAGTCAGTTAGTACTGTTAGACCGGAGTCACCAAATCCAAAAACCACTTGCATATTTCATCTTAGCTGAGAGAATGGAGCTTTTTACCTGGATTGGACAGAAGTGGAATAGTTCATACTCCAGGACTTTGAGTGTCACCGGAACTGAAACACCTTTCGGTAGCCGAATCACCTCGCCTAAAACATCGATGGAGGATACTTAGGAAGATTATCGCATGGATTTTGACTTTAACTTGTTCATTGCTTTCAACGCAATTGTTTCATGTATCAATTAATAGAAACTTGTTACCAAATAACCAGAGTACCTGATCTGTAGGCATAGACGATAGCCTCGCCTTTCCAACCGGCTCCGGCTACTTGGGCGATGGGGTCAACATCAGAGGCACAGACAGAGCCGGTTAGCGTGCCGGGAGATGTGTCATGGATGCGGGTTTTCTTCTCAACCTTGCACCACCCAGCGCCTTGGCAGTTAAACACGCCCACTACTCCAGAGCATTTGTTCAAGTTCCATATTTTGAGCAAGCTGGACATTGCAATTCGGTTGAACGAATCATCGATTTATGCATATGAGGAACACGGCTTTAGGAGAACTCAGATTAGAGCCAAAGTCAACAAACCTGGTCCCGTCTCTCGCTGGATCGACAAAGAGGGAATCTCGTGTGGGCCTTCCCGGTAACTGAGCACGAAGAACTGAACCATCACGGAGAACCATCTTCTTCAGCAGATCAAAATTGTGGTTGCCTGGCTTGTCACTACAAAAGCATATCATAAAAAAAAAAACAACACCCTCATAAACGTGCTCATGGCATAAAACAAGATTTGGAACAGACATGGGATCACCATACCTAACATAAATTGGGCATCCACCAATTGCACGAGCTGCGGCGTGATACTCAGCTGCTGGGTGTAAACTCTGTAATTACAGAGATGCTATTAGTTAACAAGAGAATTATAGATTTTGGACACTAAATACAAATTTAGAACAAGATGACTTTCCACTTACATGGAACATGTCCCAGTCAGGCTGCATAAATTCTCCAAGGAAAAGTGTGTTGTACGCAACAGATGAGACATGGACGGTGTGGGAAGCAGGGTCGCGGGGGTAAAAGTCGTCGGAAGCTCTCACGACAGCAGTCTGCTTGGCACTATAGAGGCCGTCGGTGTTGTGACACATGCACGCGATGCATCCGTTATCGGCGAAGTTGCGAGCGATGGAAGCCTCGAGCGCATGGTGGTAGCTGCGTGTAAGCGATACCCTACCGCCGTGTCCAGCGCCAAGGGTCTCGATGATGTTCTGCACATCAACCTTTACCCCATCGACTCCACACGAAGCCAAGTAAGCATGAAGCTCGTTGTAGAAATTGAAAACCTTCTTGGGGTGCACCAGGCCTAGGCCATGGACAGCCAGGCTGTCCATGACGATGTCCGGCTGGTTCCCTAGTATGCCGGGAGACTGTACCGGGTACGCCAAGGCCGTGTCGTAGTGCTCCATGCCTGCTGCTGCTGGCTTCACCCCACCCCAATAACCAGCTAGAGCATGCCACACATAAACATTCCTGCCCACAGTGCAGAATTCAGGAACGAGAACTAGTCACATCAAATTTTATTAATAGAAGAATTGAAGGATCTAAGACCATACTTCACATTGTGATGTTGCTTTGCCCCATCTACAAGAACCTTCAGGCCTGGGATCTGTTCATCCTCCTCTCCATTCTTGTTGAATTTAGCATTCTCTTTGATGCCAGTCAGCCTAGTAGCAAACCTGCAATAATCGCAATTACCAAGATGATCTCAATTGCTTGCATGTGCTTTAACCACATACTTGTTACAGTTAAATATAGAACCCTTCTGAACATGGGTATTAGAATCAAGCGAGTCAGAACAGTTGTTGATTACTGAAACGTATAGATCTTACTGTGCTCCTTCTTGTACGGCACAATCAGCATCCTTTGGTTTACTTTCAATCTGCTGCCAACCATCGTCTATGATAAGGAACCGTGGAGGCGTACCCCCGTCAGATAGACTGCAGTTACATTGAACAAAATTCATTGTCAAAAGTTAACCTTTAAAGTCATCTCTTCTTCATTTATCATAAACAAACTTAACTTGTAATACAAAAATTCAATCACTAATTACCTTTTCAGGCCTTCCTCAACACCCTCAGCGGTGACATCGGTGTAGAAAGCATCCCATGTACACCAGCCAAACCAGTCAAGAAAGGACGGTAACTGCACAGAACCAGCAGCAAAGAAAGGTTACAAGATCCATTGGATAATACTACAAGGAAGAGGAGGGTCTTACTCTTTTCTTCTCGCGATGAAGGAAAGTTTGCATGTGTTTTTCCACAGCCCTTAAAGGGAAAAAGGCACAAACAAGAATCAGTAAGACCGCAGTTGTCAAAATACAGATACTAATGTCTCACCAAATGAAAAAAACACTCTAGCTTAATGCAAATAGGGACACTGATGAAGGGAAAAGGAGGCATTACTTGACAGCTTGGTTGATGACTTCAAAGGGGTTGGTGCCAGCATGCATGTAGACGAGGTTAAGGCCTTGGCTGGTCACAACATCAGAATCTCCTGCAAAACCAAAAACCACATACCAAAAGAAAAAGGGTCGTTTCGGTTTCTCTGGGATGCCGCCCAATACATATATTTGTCTCCAGAGCTATAAACTCCATTTGATTGATCCAGCCCCAATTGTATTCTCATTAGTGACAGCTCCACCATACTACCACAGCATGAATTGGGTATGGAACTGATCATAGCACTAGAACCATGACATGGTGGCAGAATTTTTCATGAAGCATAACACCAAATGCAATTTTTTTGCACGGCCAAAGAGTTACTCACCACTCTCCAGACAAATCTCTATCTCGTTATTGTCATTGCCTTGCAGAACGGAGCGGAATTGGCCTTCCAAGAGAGGAAGTAAGACAGTGTAGATGGTCGGAGAATTGTCTCCATCGTCGCCGCCACCATCGCCATCTTTGCTCTCAATAAGCATGAATTGGGTCTCCAGTGGGACATCCCTTCCACAAGTTCCCATCCTTTGTGTCATCCACCATAACTTGAACCGGAAGCAACACATAAACCGTAGCCCCCTACACAAAAAGGGTAAATCTAATCCGTCAATATCCAAGCTAAAAGTTCAACTAAATTGCTTAAGGAAAGATCATTTAGCATATTCATGCCCATGATTTCAACAAGTCAACCCATCATACCACCTAGTTCAATCTTCTGCAGTCAAATTTTCCATGAGAAGTAGATGAACTTTGCGGCAAAGAACCTTGGATAATTTGTTAAATTATTTAATGCACTCCGTCATATTAAGCAATTAATTAAAAATTTAAACTTGCTACACCATAGTCACAACAGCAGCCGCAACTACAAGAACAACAAAATTACAATATCATCCAATCATACGTAGAGATAAGCAACTTTTGAAACAAGAGTTCAACATTTTTGTCTACTACTACCAACCCATCAAAATTAAATTCATAAAATAAACTATATGGCCGAAAAGTCAAAGCATTTCATTTCCTGACTTTCCCGTTTTCGTAATTTTATTATAAAGGAAGCAGTGAAAAGAATAAAATCCTAAAAACAGGAAAGGAAAACAGAAAGCAAACCCTTTGGTGACAACATGATAGGTAGGAATATGGATAGAAGGTGGAAAGAAGAACTTACTCCAAGACACCCATGGGAAACACATGGAGGCTTTTGCTGTGGGAAGCTGTGGCACCAACAAAAGCGCCAGCCACAAGGCCCTTTCCGGATCCCGGACTCAGCACAACGTTGTCCGGCACTCCTGTCAGTATGGTCTTACCGTGGACAACAAGGTTGCCGTCGTTAACTGAAATTTGGGGCGTCACCGTCATCTTTGAACACTTTACCACTGTACCACCATAGCATATAAATATCAAGAGCACCATAAGACACACACACACACATTTTAAAGAATAACAATTAAATTCACTGAATAACCATACAATAGTAATAAAAATTGCAAATATCAGAGAGTAACGTAGAACCCAAAAGTATCACATCACATGAATCGTAATGATATGGACCTAGTGAGTTATGATGTAGATTGTGACGGATGCTAAAAGGTAACAAGCACAAGTTAGAGAGATTGCGATGTGGCTCCCGTGAAGGAGGAAGAGGAATCCCCGTTGAGGATGATTGTACTGATCTAGCTCTTACCCTCATCAATTTTTACACACCTAAAATTAAACCGGAACAAGAAGGGGGGGGGGGGGGGGGAAGGACCGGAAAATAAATATGAAACACTAAGTAACTATAGAATATAGTTTTCTTTTTTTTGATAAATATTGATAAACTTTAAGTACATACACACATTTTATTCCAGCACTCAATTGTGGCGGTGCGTGACCTTTTTGAAATTTATATATTTGTCCTTTTAGATCATTCTCTTCGGTGGAAAAAAGAAAAAGAAAAGATACGAGGGTATGACTAGGAACATGAACTAAACTCACCGTTACGGGAACCTTAGAGGCAGTAGTAATATGAAAAATAGAGAGATGTTAGCAATATAGAGGGAGAAGTGCATTCCAGGAGGGAATGCTCCTTCTATGGGGGAGGAAGATTGAAAGCGCACACGCACTCAGCAGAGTGGGTTTTGCTCTAACGACTTCTGAGCTCTGGTTGAGACACGGAAAGAGAGTGGTCAGGGTTTTTATACCGTGTTTGGGCGGTAAATATCGAACAAGTTGGAACCTTCTAGTGCCTCTTGATTCTGACACGTGGAATTGCGCCCCGTTGGATGGTTGATGGAACCATACATGCTCATGATTTATTTTTTAAGAAAAATTTAAATGATAAGTGATGATATGTGAACTAATTAAGGAGGAAAATGTTTCGGCACAACAGAGAGACATGTGATTGTGACGTGCGGGTGTTGAAAGCTGGCAATTTGAAATGTGATTAATTATTTATTAACGCAAGATCCATAGATATCTTACATTCATTCATTTGGGGGAATATTAGATGAGCATGAGTTCGTGGAAAACTGCGTGAGACCTGACCACCACGACCACGATGACGATGATGATGATCATAATAATAATAATTGGAGTGCTGGTTTATGTAATTAAATTATAATTATAAGAATAAAAATAAATACTAAAAATTTTTTTTTATATCTTTTTTATTGTATTGTGAATAATGATAACTATTATTTTCTAAATTAGTGTGTTTTTGGCAACTTTGGCAGACAGCTTTTACCACCATAAAAAAAAAATAGCTTTTGTTTTGAAAAAAAAAAAAAAA
>QANU01076562.1:1056016-1103161 GCA_003254905.1 Nissolia schottii | reverse complement strand
TATATATATATATATTATAAAAATATGAATAAAATATTAACTTGTCCAGCATTTTAAATAATTTGAGACTACGTTAAAGGTTTTTTTTAGAGGAATTTATTTATCCGATCAAACAAATATTAAAGTACAAATATTGAAATTGTAAATTGATTTATATTGTTTTTTATTTGTGTATAATAAAATAAGTGTTCAATATTCTAAAATTAAATTATGAAATGTATTATATATTTAGGGTTCGTTTGGCAGACCTAATAAGATAAGACATGATATATGAGATTATGTCTAATAATATAATGTTTGATAAATTTTTAATATTATGCAGTGTTTGGTATGCCAATGTATAAGATGTTATGTTATCTTATATAATATTTTGGTCAGTTTATAAGTAATTTTAATTATAACAAAATAAAATACTTAATCAAAAATAAAATAATTAAAAAATATTAAATTTATTAATTATAAAAATATAACTTAAAATTTTATTTTATTTGTATTTATTTAATAAAATAAAACATCTGAAAGAAGCTTTATACGTCAAAAGTTAATTAGGTCTTATCATACCTCATTTGACATTATTAAGTTATCTATCGTTTTAATGTACAAGAAGATTCTAATAAACAAGTTTATATAATACATTGGTTTGCACCAAACAGTGAATAAAGTCATTATGTATGGTATTAACTTATCCTATCATGCTTTTACGGTGCGTGAAACAAATCCTTATATACGATAAATATAGTATATATTATATGTCAAATGATGATATCAATTAATCGTATATTTGTTTATAATAAAAATACATGAATGTGAGTTAGGGAATGAAATGAAAATGTTGGATTGTTCTTACATTGGAAAAGTAATCAAATCTCTCTCTCTCTCTCTCACATATATTTTGTGAGCATGTTGCAAGATCAATATCAATAGCAATGAGTCTGTGAGGTAGATTAATAAATAAAACTTGGATTCAATTTTGATTTATAACAAGTGTGAAAATAATTTGTGTGGTCAATCAATTGTATCATATTTTAGGTCCGTTTAGTTGTGGTTATCAAGCAGAAAAAGCACTCATTTTAAGTACTATTACAATTTGGCAAGGAATTAACGGGTAGTTTTTTAAAGTTAAAAATAAAATGAAAAAAATGGCTTACAATATTTTTGAGTAAGGAGTTGTGTAGCAGTTGTCGGGCTATACACCATTTCTTATTTTAGTAGACGTCTCATGAAATAATTAATAGATTATTTTTTAAAGATTTTAAAATATTAATTTTATCAATTGTTACTTCATTTTCATTTAGTATGTGAAAAGTTATTTGAGATGTTTATCGTCAATAGAGATTAATTTTCTTCAAGAATTTAAGATTATGAAGTGGGTATATATATTTTTCCAAGCAAAATCATTTTAATACATATTACTAAAAATTGAACCGTAACGAAATGTTTAAGAAACACAATCATTTATTAATTGTGTTAAATTTTGTTTGTATAATTAAAAAGATTTTTTTAAAAAAAAATGAATGAATACTTTTTGTTATAATGTCTTAAACCCAATGAGGACAAAGGAAAATTACACTCAACGATAATTAGAAAGATGAATTAAGATGATATAAGATTATTCTCTCAAATACATTAGTTGCATCATGTTTATTATAATTCGATTGGTCAAGTTAGGAGAGAATGGCACGCAAAACTATTGGGTAAGAGCTAGCTAGGGTACCTCGAAACTACTAACTACTAGTCGTCAAACTTGAATGAACATGTTGGAAGCTAGCAGCAACAGTACAGATGCAGACACATATGGTCTCTATTGTCGGAACAATGTCCAATAGTCTAAAAGTTCATGCTTTTGGACCAAAACATGCATTCAGTAGCTGCTATGCTGTAAATTTAATCATTTTCTTTTCATTGTCCGTTAGCTAAAATACATTGTGTTAAGAACGCTGAAATTAAATTTTGATTGATTTGATTTGTAATTGATTGTAATTTGTTTTTAGCAGTTGAATTTTGGTCGTTAGGTTTTCAATCTATAAGTAGGCTCACCCTCTATTGTAAATAGACAATTCAGATAATATAATTGTTATAATCTTTGTTATCTATCTTTCTCCTATATATTTTAATATCTCATTTATCTGTTTCTCCACGATGTTTAACATGATATCAGAGTCGTGGCACCCTCCGTGAGCAATCTCGTCTCCGCCACCTCCACCTCCGCCGCTACTCCTCCATTCTTCATGTTGCCTAACGCTGCCTCTGTGTAGTCTCCGATGTTGCATGTCGCTACCTCCGTGCAGTCTCCGATGTTTTACGTAATCGTTGTCTCCATGCAGTCTCCAATGGTTCCTAGCGCTGCCTCTGTGTAGTCTCCGATGTTGCCTATCGCTGCCGCTACCTTTGTGCAGTCTCCGATGTTACCCATCGCTGCTGCTACCTTTGTGCAGTCTCTGATGTTACCCACCACTGCCTCTGTGCAGTTCCCGATGTTTTCTGTACAAGTCCTTGGCTCCGCTCTTGTTTTCCCTTAACAACTTTCGCTTGTGAAAAGCTAAAAGCTCGTGGAGCTTTAGCTTAGGGGAGGGTGTTAAGAATAATGATATTAAATTTTGCTTGATTTGATTTGTAATTGATTGTAATTTGCTTTTAGCCGCTGTGTTTTGGCCGTTAGGTTTTCAGTCTATAAATAGACTCACTCTCTATTGTAAATAGACAACTCAGATAATACAACTGTTATTTCTCTGTTATCTATCTTTCTCTTAGATTTTGATATCTCATTTATCTGTTTCTCTACGATGTTTAACACATTGTTTGATCAAAAGAGACTACTGCTATTTTGCCGCCTTTGTAATTGCTTTGTGTGATTGAATCCCCCAAATATTTTGGTGGGGAACATGATAAGAACCAACAGCTTTATCGGTTCAAATAAATTAAGCAAAGTAACAAAAATGATTTTCCTTCTTAATTATTTTGATGAAGTGAGAATTCATTGCCCTCCAAAAGGTATATCCGGAGATGCGCTTTTTGCTTCTTGTCACGGGTTCCAGTCGGTGGCAGTGGTTTTTTTTTTTTTAATTTTTTTAATAAGTAGGGATAATTTTATTATTTTAAAAAGGGATAAAGAATATCTTACAGTGATTTAGGAAAGTAGGGAAATAGGAGCGTGTAGTTTGTGAAGTCCGTTGATATTCTCAAGAATTTGAGTTTGAAAATGATAAATTCTCGTATTTAAAAAAATAATTATGGAAAAGTTATATTTAGAGGAATCATAAAAGTCTTACTTTTTCTTATATTTAATTTCACTCTTCACCATGGGGTCAAACATTCTCATGGGAAGAAAATGTTTCTATAATTATAAATAGGTGATTAAAATTGAAAATCTAATTTTACTCTCTAGTAATAATGATAATAAATAATAATATTTTTGGGACTTGAGAAAATAATTAATATTGAATAATAATGATATATTAAATAATTATTAATAATAAATAATAATAATATTTTAAAAAATAATAGCATTAATAAATACATATTAATAATAAATAATAGTTATTACTATTATTATTAATGTTAAATTACTAATAATAAATAATAATTTTATCATAGTTGATATAATAATTAATATTAAATAATAATAAGTAATAATAACAACAATATTTTTTTTGAGAGTTGAGAAAATAACTACTAATTATATATAAATTACATTTAAATATGAGTTTAATGTGTGTAAAGATTAATTTTTTTCATTTGTTGGGGATATTTTTTGTAAAACAAAAAATATTATTGAGAATATTAGTGTCAACCAAATGTATGAATAATTTATTATTAGGCATATTTTATAAAATTCCTAAGAATGTAATGAGTGAATTAAACATGTTTAAAAGTCATTCTTTATAGTGTTGTTTTTGAGAACGTTATCTGATTCCGCGAATCGATCATCCTTTGTTGAGCAAATGAGAGAAACATATAAAAGTGGTAAATATAATTTACAATGTCATATACTCTAATTCTAATAAATACCTCACTAAAAACTCTAAAAAAATTCAATTTTTTTTTATTATGTTAGGAAAAAAAAGATGACTTAACTCACCTAAATCAAGGCAATACAACAACCTCTAGAGCACGCAGACATCCATCTAAATCCGCAAAATAACAATTCAACAATCTAATACCAATACAATATTATATGAAGGACTCATCGGAACCCGAAATAAAATTAATTCAAATGGACACCAATGCTGGATCGTCCCACGATGACTAATGCCATTTTCATTAATCCACAGCTAGCCTTGCCACTTGCCAGTGGTCTTGTTCTCTGTTTCGCTTCCTTCTGCTTTTTTTTTTTTAGATTGTCACTTTGACAGCCAACCGAAAGTGATGAAGACGACAAAGACAGTAACAGCAGGCTAGCTGGGGATATGAAATCTGAAAAATTACAAATTTTAAGGGCTGGCGGCTGAGGTTATACAAAATGAAAAATAAGAATCTATGAAAAAGAAGAAAGATATTTTTTCGTAAAAAAATCTTGGAGTTTAGTCATTGTCTCCGATTATCGTTTTCAAAAAAAATTCAAGATTATGAATTTCTCTTGTTTCTTAAGTTATTATGCCTGATTATTTAGTGTCATACAAACCATTGAAATGCCCCCGCGTACGCTGCTCATTTGTTTTCATATGGACTACTCTGTATTTGTTCTTTTAAGATGAATAAATACAATAATTATGCAGTTAAAAGTTAGATGTTATATTGAGGATAAATTTGAGTTATACACAGGACACAGCTACCAAAAATTAATTTAAGAAAAATGATCGTCTAAAAGCATCGCAAAAGTTACAATGAAAGAAAAGTCGGTGGATGACACTATGATTTGATAAGTATAATGGCAAGTTTAAATAATAATATTCGTTAAAATCTTGCCTCTCTGATGATGTGTATCCAATCACTAAATTAATATCCCAATTGTGTCTTCATCGATAATTACCACAGGAATATATGATTCGGGTCCAAGGTCGGTTTGAACTTTGAACACCGGGTTACGTCTATTACTTGATTGCACCAAGCACCGGATGTGATTGATATGAGTTCAATTTTGATTATTATTATTTTTTTGAGAGGAAGTTCAATTTTGATTATTTGTTACTCTCTTTATTTATTCTAGTATATTTGTGAATTTAGAGCTTTTTATATTTTAACTTATTTGTTAAGTATAAAAATCAAAATATCATTGTTAATTTTTTATAGCTTTTTCAACATGTAAAAAAATGAAATGGTCAATATTAACACGTAACTTGTTTTTAAGTAATTCGTATAGCAAACAAAGTTCCTTGAACATGAGTAGAGGGTTGAGGAAAGTGCCTTGACGGAAACTCCAAAGTCTAGACGGAAGCTCTAAAATGGGTTTCTCGTGAGGGAGAGATCGGCGGCAAGGTGTAGCTACAAAGACACTCCGATATTCAAGTAAGCACATGTGTTGGGTAAATATTCTAGAGAGTGAATGAGAGATACCTAGTGACTTGAGGTTGTGTGTTTTTATAGGTGAGTTATGTCAGTTAGATAGAGATAGAACGTAAAGAATTCAAATAATGACTTTCTTTTATCTTGGAGGTTTATCTTATTCCGCTTATCTTAGAGCTAATTGTGCAACCATTTGTATTTGGGACGAGGGTGCGTTGCTCTTCTCCTTTGGCCTTGTTGGGCCAGGTCAGGTCCAAGGTCTTAGGCTCATAGCCTAGAAAACGCCTATTGGACTGCCCTCTCCTAAACTTGCATTGCGACCTTCTCCTCTTGTGAGCATCTTGGAGCTCTCCTTGTGAACTAACGAATACATGTAAGGTAAGTTCCTTCGACTTTTTAGTGGGCTAAGAAAGCATGCTCCTTCTGCTCCTTAGTGGGTGAACTCCTTTTACTCTTTAGTAGGCTAAAGTTTTTTGGACCCTTTGTTTTTAATATGTAACATAACCGAATAATTATTTTATACAATAATCAATATTGTTTGTTTTTTTAGTTTGTGCTCTTAAAGTTACAGACATATTAAATCAAAGGGATTTTCATTGTGTGTGTTTTTTAATGTAAAATACTTTTATGTACTAATTATGCACCAAAAAAAAAATTATGTGCTAACTCCATATGTTAATCTTAAATGTAATAATAAATAATTTTAACATATTGGGTGTATAAAAAATATATTATTATTATTCAATTATGGATTGATGCTACATTAAAAGTATTTTATATTTATGATAAAAAAATTTCGTATTTAGTATTATTTAATTGGTCTTTATATGATATAAAATTATTTACATCAATTAACATTATATTAAATTAAGCTCACAGAAAAATAAATTTAATACTAAATCAGGTATCAACATATTAATTTAAGATCAAGAATAATTTAATTAACATTTTTATCAATATAAAAATTCCACTAATACTTAATTACACTAAAAGTTACACTAAATTTAATATTTTTTATAAAAAAAACACAGGACCAATTGCTCACTCCATTTTGTATTATTTGTCCAAAATCAAACGACATATATTAAGGCAAAAAAATATATATTGGTAAACATATAAAATAATATGAATTGACAAAATTATCTCTACATAAAAATATAAATTTTTATTTTTAGTACAATTATTACTCTCAACACATCAATTATACTAATAAATGTTCTATTAAAATTAGGAGTATTAAAAAATAATTACATTTGAATATTGTAAATGACAAATATTTCGAAGTTCTAAAAAGTCAAAACTAGATCGATAAAAGAGAATAGAGAAAGAAAAACCATTTAAGAATTGCTTAAATATAAGCTCTCCATTTCAAAATAGTTGTCTACCTTTCTATTTTGGTCTATTGCAAAATAGTTGTCCATTTACTAAATTTAAAATATCATTAATTATTTCTTTTCATGACATACCTTTATTAAATAAATTCTCTTTTATATTTATACACTATAATAACTCTAACAACCCACTATAAATAAGAATAATTATATAATATACTATCAATTTTTTTTCTTATTTTTACATTTTTTCAAAATTTTTTTAACACCCGTATTAAAAAAAAAAAAAAGTAAACATCAACTACTTAGATGAATCAAATTTGGAACTACCACATGACCCTATATAATCTCCAAATGTGTTGAAACTTGAGAATTTAGCCACGTCACTAAAGTCCTAGTCAGCATTTGTCAGAGTGTCATGTCGGTTTGTGACACTTGTTATTTTCTTTTGCCACAATCAACTTTGCGAGTTCTGAAACATTGTCTATCGCTTATTCATATTATTTTCTATGATATGATAAGCTTGTTGTTACGGGCAGGTTCTATTTCTACTTCTATTCTCTTTACTTCACAAATTTGACATGGCCTACTCAATAAAATTTTAAATGAAAATCCAACAAAATGATAGAGTATTAGAAGGCAATTAAGTAGATTTGCAAATATTCACATGTATTAGGAGAAAATCAATAAAAACAACTGCCAAAGAGTTACTTAGGGAGTTGTAATTGTTGTTGATAATAGACAAATAACTCATGTTCGTCTTGTTAGCCTAATACTAAAATATTTACTAGTGAATTAAGTTTATTTATAAAGGCTTTTATGAAATTAACTCTAAACAATGTAAAATTTTAATTTTACCATAACACATAAATTAAATTTAAAACACTCACCATCACCCACTGACAAATTGATAAAACAGGAAGAGTTGCACACATGTGCTTTCTTTGTCCGTAAATGACAACTTATATTACGCATTTGAATGTGGCTAGTTGAGACTTGCACACACACACACACACATTCAAACTAAAATAGGGTTGCGCTAGCCGCAAATGTAGTGCAAAAATGCTCATATCAATTAATAATTGATGTCACTACCAATTTCAATTATTTGATGGCTATTCCAAGTATTGAAAGAGAAAGGGGATATCCTAATCAAAAGCAATATTAATAAAGTAACAATCCATCCCTAACCTCAAGCAATACTTAACCTGCATGATTGTTGGTACGTGGCACCAAAACCTTCTTAGAGCTAACATAGGTCCTTTTCCCTGGCCCCTGAAGCCCGTGCTTCTGCGATGATTAAAAGTCTCACATTCTCTATTTGAAAATTTATTAGATGCTTATAAGCACGGAGTAAAATTATATTTTTACTATTTGCAAAGCAATATTTTTTAACTTGATAGCGATAGGATTTACCCATTAACAACCATTGGATATTAAAATTATCATTTACAACTTATAAGTAATTAGAATATAATCATATTTATCACTCCATAAAAACTTAATAATTTCTCATTTTCATGATCGATATATATATATATATAGCATCATTTTCAGTGCTAGTACGTGTAACATTTGCCTTCTCTCATTAGGTCTAATATTAAGATGCTGGAAGAAAGTGAAACAAATTAAATTAAATCAAAGATGCTTTGCTAGGTATAACTTTTGGTGGTGCCTGTGTGTCTTTTTTGATGACTCAGCCATGGCTGACAGCTGTACAATCGACAATGAGTAGCAAATTTATAAAAATCGCAGCACAGTCAAACTTGTTGGAGAGTACTCTTGGACTTGGAAAATTTTAACACTCAAAAGTCTTTGTGTCACATATACAATATATTGAGCCAGAAAGAGAATCTGAGAGAAATTGTAGGAAACTACAAAATTAGATTGTGCAGTAGTTTAGAATAGACTAAAAATCTTGAATTGCTTTTATATATATATATATATATATATATATATTGCAGACACGTAAGTCCTAATTATTTGTTTAACTGGCGTATTGGCTATTATTAGATTAGACCGGATTCCATAATCCTTCATCTAATCTAAGGTTGTTATGTTATGATCTGGCAGAAAAAAGTCATTCAAACTTGCTTGCTTCTTCCTGGCTTGTGCATCCAAGCCTGGTGCGAAAGTGGATCAACTTCACGATCTGGTTCTAGGAAAGAACCATCAACAAGTGATAACTTGTTCTTTGACAGAAAGAGCAAGACGCACCAACGGGGGTTGATCCAAGTGGTAAGCGGCTTGATATCGATTAAGCAAGGTCCCGAGTTCGAGACCTTGTGAACGTAGTTATACCCGCTGAGAGACTCACCCGCCATAGCCAGGTGCGCGACCCAGGTTGGCCCGGATTAGTCAAGGTTAAGCTTTGGATACCGGGTAGGCAACCTAAAAAGAAAGAGCAAGTCGCATAGCGCGGCTCCAAGGTGCATAATTTTCTTCAGCGAGATGCTGTGAAACCGGAACAACACCCAGTCCTTCATTCTGAATAGACTAGCAAGTGCACTAGTCGCAACAAATAATAAATGAGTATTTTGAAACTTAAGTTGCCATAGCCACGAAGGCTTGGTAACTACGTTATTTGACAACGTAAACGCCCTTAGTTAGTTTCATTTGGTTCCTTTTGGGACTGTTGATAATTATAAATATTTAAATAAAAATTGAAAATAAAATAATTAATGAACACAATTAAAACGCAATTAGTTTAAGAATTAATATAGCGGATGCGAAGAGACTAATAATTGTATTGAAAATTAAAATTTGCTTTTTATATAAGGATAATTTTGTCAATTCATACTATTTTATGTATTTATCACGGTATTTTTTTATGAGTCCTGCTATATGTACACTCAAAAATATACACCACACATACACCTCGTACTTATATACATAAAATTTATGTTTTAACGTCTGTAATGGTTGTGCACTTAATTAAATATAGTTGAGAATATCATCTATAAGTTTATAATGTTTGTGCACTCGTGGGAATAAAGTTTGTACATTATTACGTATAATACTTGTGCATTTTTTTAAATAAAGTTTGGATTGTAAAACACTCTCATAATTTTGTAATGTTTGTGCATTCATTATACGTATAAAATTTATGCATTACTATTTATAATATTTGTGCATTTTTAAATTAAGTTCAGGTTGTATATAACTCTAAACTATATGTTTGTAATGTAGTCCAAATAAAGTTTGTGCATGAATGAGCATAAAGTTTATATTTTAACGCCTATAATGTTTGTGCTTTAACGCCTATAATATTTGTGCTTTAACACTTTTAAGTCTGTGCTCTAATTTGGAAAATTGTATTGTATACGTATAATAATCATTAATTACCTAATTTAAATGATATATGTATAGGTATATGAAATTAAATGTACACCTAATATTTTTATTTTTTTATTTACCTTCATATGTGTAATGTTTAGTAAAAAAATCTATATTTGTATAATTTGCTTATACATGTGTGAGATCAATTGATTAATCGTGCCATGTGAAATTAATTAAGGAGATGATTTACCACAATTCCATTTTATGAGAAGGATCAGGTGAATAAATAAACTAGAAAGAAAATAATTTGAAGCGCAGTTTGAGAGAGAGATTATTGTCACTCTTCTATGTCTAAAGCCTCTTCCATTTACATTAACTTTTACAATTAGTTGTTCTAAAATATCCTTCTCCGTCATTTTAATCAACACATTAATTATTTATTAATAATAATTTTTTAAAAAATTAGTTCAACCTTTATACCGTTGAATAACTATCAAATAAACATATGATGCCGTTATTTATTATTACTGAATAATAATTTTTATTATAGGTTTTTGTTTTTAAAAATTAAGGCATCTTAACATATTAAATTAGTTTTTTAACAATAATTTTTATGCACTGATTACAATGAGATTTAAACTGATGATTTCATGCTAATTACTCAAGTCCAACATTAAGATAATTTATTATAAATTATTTCTATTAGATAAGTTATACATTACATGCATATTTCTAAGTAAAATGGTCCCTTACTAATTATTTATAAGAAAAAAAAATCATAATGACAATTAATAAGTCAATAATAATAAATCACTGTATCATTTTTTTTTATAAATTTACTAATGACATAAACACTAAATGTTACAAAATAAGTTATGTAATTGTATATTATGATTTATTATAAGTATACATTTTATTTTTATTTTAAAAAAAGTATTTTGTCCTACATTATTTGAACTAGTGATCTTGACAAATATTTCGTGTCTATCAAGTATTGGATACGTGATGGAGAAAGATGATTAGGGAATAGATAAGTGAAGAGGTTGATTAATAACATATAGAAGGAACACAAAAAATGTAGTAAGATGCATCTAATAAAGAAAAGTCGGAACACCATGAGAAGTTGTAACAGTTTTCCTGTTTTTTTTATTTAATAGTGGAAAGTGGAACCACCCGTAAAAGTTATATTGAGGGGTAAATAATGAAAAATAAAATTAGATCAAAAAAAATCAATCCTCTTTATTATATGCATAGACAATTACTGCATAAGAAAAGTCTAAAAAAAATTATTACGGGCATATTAATGATTATATTAAATTAATTAATTTTTATAGTGTACAATCCACTTACCTATGTAAAAAATTGAAAAATGAACTAAATATTTATTATTTAAAATAATTTAATTTTTTTAATTAAATTAAAGAAAATAATATTTTTTTATAAAATTGATTATTAATAAGTAATTAATGTTGGTTAAAGTAGAATGAGGGGGTATTTTAGAATAACAATATAAAAACTTAAAAAAAGTGAGTGTGACCATAGCCGTATTGGATTGACAATAGCCGCTCTCCGTCATTGATTGTAAAGTTTTAAGATCATCTTCTTTACACCTTATGCATTCATTATGGTTGCTTGCCGTGCCTCCCTGACAATACTATTTGGCCTTAATTAATTTCACAAATGTCAGCCATTTATATTATTTGCTTATTATTATTATTTTCTCAATTTGGGTGACCTATATATGTGCCTTACTCATGACCCAACGATTGAATTTTTGATTGTGACCCAGTTGTTCATTACTAGTCACATAATAATTCACTCAGGTACTGGACATACTCAAATCATTCAAGCTGCTCTTGGATTATTTTGATAATGATGACATGTGACACCATCCATATCCATATATACACTATGGCTTCATTACCAAAAAGAGATATACGCCATGGTCTCCTATCTTGGGTAATGATCATGAGATTTAGCATTAGGATAAAATGAAAGATTTCATTATTAGATTATTAAAATAAAAATGAAATTTATTCTTATTTTAAGGATCTAATAGTAAAATTTTTCATTTTACCTTTTACAGATCTCACTTTTCATTGTTAAATTACATGGTATGGATACTCCAAATTTTGGAAAAGTGCTCGTATGTGTACGTACCCTTCTTTTTAACAAAAATTTGATTTCTTGTATCGGTACCGGTTGCCTGTGTGACATAGTTGTTAGACAAATTATGAGGCGCCGGTGGCTACTCGCCCGCTTTTATTGAATGATCTGATTCAGATTGCGTGGCCTCGTGGATGCTAGTTTTTTCCTTTCTTTTGGGCGTTAGCCCCACTGTCTACCAAAAAAACATAGTTGTTAGACAAAGTCCAAGGAACACATCTTTTGCAGCAAAGAAGCCCAAGTGAGAATACGGAACAGAAGTAATAAATGAGGAGGAAACAATGGGGAAGATAAGACGGTATGATATGACCCAGAAGTAATAAATGTTTGGACATTTAATTAAAGGTACCACGTCGGTTATTTAAGGAAAGAGAGTTTATATTACGAAACACTCGCAAATACAAAATCTTGTTGTTGCATGCTTGCGTCGAGGTCAGCAGCGGTTGAGAAGCCACGGAGCTCCGGTTAAATCACGATGTCAAGGACTCTGATGTCAAAGTCTATATTCTAGTTAAAACGAAATTAAATTCATCATGTCTAATAAAAGTATACAGAGAAGTTTATCTCTTGAATAAATGATTTAAAACCAGAAATTACAGAACAATGGTTTAAGCGTAAAATAGTAGATTCATGGTTTTATAAGCTTAGTTTGAAATTTATGAACATAATAATGATAATGAAGGTACTTCTCTAGAGTGTGGACTGAGTGGGATGAACAACCATAAACCACAGTGGAATCCTTTTTTAGGGATGACCAAGAGCTATTTCTTGTGAGACACCTCTCGTACCATGGTTATGGCTTCTTAGTATTTTCTGGTCATTTGGGTTTTATGGAGAAGATCAAGAGGGGCATATGCTTTCCTCCTTCACCTTGGGTTTGCTTGAACACTGATGGGCCTATTTTGCCCAATTATATAACTGCAGCAGGAGGGCTTGTGCGCGATGCCTCAGGTTGCTACCTTGGTGCTTTTGCTGTGAATATTAGTGTTGCTTTGGTTACTCATGTCTATTTTAGGCTTGGGATCTTGGTTATAGGAAGGTGAAAGTTGATATTGATTCTCAGGTACGTAGCTCTTGCTCTTATTGCGAGAACCTCTTCTAGTTTACATGTGGAGGCTCCTACAATTTCTACTATTCGTGATCTGCATCATAGTTGGGATGTGCACCTTTAGCATATTGTTACAGAAATGAATCCAGTTGCGGATGCTCTTGCTAGTTTGGAGCATTCGTTTTATGTTTTCGTTGATCTTCCGTCTTGCCTTTCTCACCATCTTTCGGAGGACGCCATTAGGGTGACACGAGATCAAAGAGAGTAGCTTTGTTGTTCGGTGTCTTTTTGGGTGTCGTTTTAAGCACCCTGTTCTTAGCCAAAAAAACAAAATTACATTAGAATTCAATTCCTTGGAAAATTCAATTCTTTTTCGTAGTACTAAAAGTTTTCAAACAGGCTATAGGGAATGTAAATAATATTTTCTCTTTTTGAAATACTTTAAATTAGAATCAATGGTTAATAGTACTTACCTAGCACACATTAAATGTGTTCCATGAACATACAAGTAATTCTCACTTAAAAATTAAATACATGATAAAAAAAATATTTTAACCCCCCCCTTTTTTTAAGATAATGTTATTTGCACTTACGCTCAAAAGTATGACGTTTTTCACTATGCCCATTCCTTTCTGTTCATAGTTTCATGTTAAGAATAAATACTAATTTCTTCAAATATAGGTAACTAAGTGTTTTGTCTATTTTGACTAACCTACTAATTGTTTTGTTTACTTGTTTATGTAGATGATAGATTCATTGACCATTGTGTTTCATCATGAAAGAAAGCTTGTTACAAGTGATATTGAGCAAATAATATATGAAGGTGGTGGGGTGGAGTTTTAGCTTGGTGTTGAGGAGGACACACTAGATGTGTTTTCTCTTATTAATTATCATAAGGAATTGTGTTATCATGAAAATGAAAACTGTTTATAGTTGGCTTCGAGAAAAATGTTAGATAATGGTTTAAGAGAGAAGCAAGTTGATGGAGGTTTGAGAGACATGTTGATAATTGTTCGTTTTCACCAGTAGGTAGTTCATTTATATTATCTATACCTTATTGTAGATGACCTTGAGATTGTTTCTTTTTTGGGTGACGAACCACTTGTAATTAATGTAGATGACCATAAGACCTAACCGAAGACTAATCAAGTTTTTACCTCCTGTAATCCCAGGTTATGTCACGTGGCACGCCACATCAGCGACATTAACTGTCACGTCATCACCGTCAACCCCCAAACATCCACAGGGACCAAAACCAAACTTCTAAATTTTACAGGAACTAAAAATTTCACTGAGGGACTAAAACCAAACTTTCTAATGTTACAGGAGCTAAAAACTTAATTAACCCAAAAAAATCTCAAGGTCATCTACAAAAAAAAACATAATTTAACAATTTTTAGAGCATAAAGTTGTCACAGCTAAAATGCCCCAAAAAAAGATTAATAAATCGTCGCAAGCTTAATTAACCTCTATTATTGTTTTTATTTTTTTGAGTTCAACTCATTTAACAATTAAAATTAAAGTTTCACACCCTTTTTTTCTACCTCATTTATTCTCACATTTTCTTATCAAAGAAATGAAACCCAAATACTAAACCCTAAATATTTTAACCCAAACAAACCAAAGAAAATGAAGATGGCTATCTTAGCAGCCCAACAATCATGACCCAAAACAAGAGACCCACAAGAGTAAAAGGCCACCCAAACATAATAAAAAATGAAGTCAAAATAAAAGGAATAAAAAGAAACGGAGTAATAATGTTCATTTTAATTTTGAAATTGTAATCTTAAGTGATTTTGATATTTAAAATTTAAAATTTAATTTATTAATCTTTAATTTTATAAGTTATAAGTTAAATTAATTTTTCAATTCATTATCATTATTATATTATTATATTTTTATTAATTTATCACATTAAATAGAATTATAATAATAATTGAGACTATAAATGAGTTATAGTTACAATAATATTTTAAGTGTTGTCATAATTATACTTTAAGTTGTTGTCACATAGTATCTATTATTATTATATTCTCATTTAATAAAAATATAATAACTTAAAAAACTAATTTAACTAAAAAAATTTAAATTTTAAATACCAAACTCACCCTACGTTACCCTTTTTAATCACAAAAATGAACATTTCCCAAAAAGAACCTCTCGCAATTTTCAGATCCAAAGTCACGGCTGAAACTGAGGACATAGAGTGAGAGTGAGGAAGAAGAGAGGTGGTCCGCCGTGGAGAGAGGAAGGGGAAAAACATAAGGGAAGCGGCGGGGTTCGGCCCTTTCTCTCTCGATCTGTCTCTTTCCCTCTCAAGCTCTCTTTCTCAATCTGTTCTCTCTCTCCCTCTCCGTCTGGTTCTCTCTTTTCCCTTTTCTTTTTATTATGTTTCTTGCATTATTATTATTATTATTATTATTATTACTATTATCATCTTTTTATGGATTTGTAGGTTGTGGTTTATGTGCATTTAGAAATCAAACCAACCCCTTGCAATTTGCTTTCTTTGGGCCCATAACGCTAATCCTCCCGTCAGACCCTGTTCTCTCCTCTTCTCCCTTTTCTTGTTTGATTCTGTTCGTTGTTGGGCTGATTGGTGCATAGTTTCTCAGTGATTTTTACTTTTTGTTGCTGTGAGCATATTCAGATACCAGGAAATAATTCAGATCAAATAGATAATTAGAAATAATTCATGGGCTCATCATGCCTCTAGCATTTCGTTTTGATTAATAGAAACAGTGGCCAATGTTTGCCTAAAATTGCAAATTACATAAGAGTGTGTGACATTTAATTCAATATTTACATCCACAAATGAAGACAAATTTGTCTAATCCTCCAATCTTCTCTTGTCTCCTCCTACCAGCACATCCACAACAAGCCAAAATACAAAGACATAATACTCCAAAACCACATATACATCACTGCTCAGGCCAATATCCTATTTCACCCCCCAAATATTTGGGGGGGTTTCTAGAAAGGATATATAACAAAAAAAAAATAGACAAAAGAATTACAATGAAGAGAGGGTTCAAAAAAGAAAAGAAAAAGAGAGAAGGGCTTCTTCAATCATATTTTTCCTTTTTTCTTTTTTTCTTCTCCACAGGTAAAATTTGGCATTTCTAAAAATTTCATCCACCCTTCTCTCATTGGTTTTCATTGTTTAATGACAATGACCCGTCTTTCATTAATTTCAGACTGAGACTAGTGAACCTCTCTCGTGAGTACTGCCTTGATGCTTTTCTCCAATCTGTTCCTGCCTTCATCATTGTAGCAAATTCCTCATAACTTATTCTTCCATCCTGCAATTTCATCATGGGAACAAGATTAAAGGGTGAATCCAAATAAATAAGTGGATCTACAACAATTTTTTTGTCAAACCCTGCACTTAGATCACTACGTATAGGTTCAAAACACAAGATGAGAGGACCCTAAGGAGATAACAAATCTAGAAAAATGACTTGAAAGTAGGATCCTTAAGGACCCTCTTTAAGCATTAAAAAAAAAACTTTGTAAAACATGGAGAAAACTAGGGGTCTGTTTGGTTTTTATTTTCATTTCATGTTTCCAATTTGTTTCTTGTTTTCCATGATTTTGAGAAGAAAATAGTGGAAGCATGATTATTGTTTTCACTAGTTCCTTCACAAAATCATGAAAAAATAAGAAAGATATTGTAATCAGGAAATGAAAATAGAAACTAAAAGGATCCCAAGGATGCATCAAGCAAGACTGTCCAATTTCTCTGGCACTTTAACAACAATCTACCTTACAACTACCCTGAAAAGAACAAAATTAATATTGACCTAGAATGTGAAAATATATTACAGACCTTATCTGTGTCCACATCATGCATAATTGCATTGACGACTTCTTCACTTTCAACCTCGTCAGACAAGGCGCTACGCAGCTCCTCAATTTCAATATATCCACTTTGGTTCTCATCAAAAAACTGGAAGGCTTTGCGAAGGTGCTCGTCATTTCCCATCTTTCTCAGATGAACAGAAATTGCTACAAACTCTCCATAATCTAGGTGCCCATCCTTATCTACATCACCCTGCAAAAGCAGCCCCCAAAATTATTAGTTGCAGAGACATCAGACAACCATTTTAAGACATAAACAATAATTTAACAACAGTGCATCAATACAGCACTTCTGTTACAAAGGTTCTTTTATTGCATATAACTACATAGATAGCCCGGAAAAACAAAAGATACCTCAAAATTTGATAAAGGTACTTATTTTTTATGCTACCAACTATGGAGCAAAGATTCCAGTTAAAGGGTCATATATACTCACTGCTTCCATGAGAATTTGGAGATCTGCATCAGGAACTTGATGGCCTAGTTTTAGCAAGCCTACGCGTAGTTCATCGATGTTAATCTTGCCTCTGTTGCCTGTATCCATAAGTTGGAATCCCTCTTTTATTCCAGCAGCTTCTTCTACTGACAAATGCTCAGCTATCACCTGTACACGTAAAATAGCAACCGTCAAAAAATGAACATCTCGTGAACTAGAATGGTCATTTGGATAAACATTTCAGGGATGATTCGCCAAGGGGTATTTCATAGTGTTGAGAACATTACCCTCAAAGCTCTTTTCTTAAGCTTGTTCATTACAGAAAATTGCATGAGCCTTGCTTTAACAGTTTCTCCTAATGAAACATTAGGAGCTTTCTTTGCATTTTGTATCCACGGGTGATCTGCATTTGGTGAACAGGAATGTTACAATCCACACATTTCATTTTTGTAAATTTTTTAGGGAAAAGAAGGTTAATTTGCTGAGCAGAAAATGTTTAATGCAATATTTACTTGTCTTCATCTCTCAAAAGCATTCTATATGAAATGAATGTTACCTAACACTTCCTGTGCAGTAAGCCGCCGCTTAGGGTCAGGATCAAGCATCTTCTTCACAAGGTCTTTTGCATTATCAGAAACTTTTGGCCATGGATCCCTTTTAAAATCAACAACAGAACGTATAATTGCTTGTGCAACTCCTTGTTCAGTTTCTTCATGTTACAGAAGAGAAAGAGGAAAAAAAATTTAGAAAACCAAACTAATCAAATATAAAAGAAGCAAGAAATAATTATTCAAAAAGAAATACCAAGGGAAGTGAAGGGGGGAAAAGCTGAGAAACATGATTCGCGGGACAAAACCAACCTGCCCAAAATGGTGGGACACCGCAAAGTAAGATGTACAGAATTACTCCAGCACTCCATATATCTACTTCTGGGCCATAATTTCGCTTCAATACCTCAGGAGCCATGTAATATGGACTTCCGACAATCTCGTTAAATCTTTCCCCTGCAGGATAATGGATAACCTCAGCCAACTGTAACGATGAAAATAAAGCAACAATGCTAAGCGATTCCTTCGCTCACTAGCAAGAAGCATGCATTACCAGGTTTAAAGAACACCGACAATCCAAAGTCAATAGCCTTCAGAGGTGCAGTTTCCTTCTTATTTGCAAACAGAAAGTTTTCAGGTTTGAGATCCCTATGCATCACACCTTGTTTGTGGCACATCTGAAACACACGAGAGTCATTATCAAATCACTACTTTAACAAAACACTTTTAACTTGAAAGGATTAAGCTCCCAATCAAGGCAACCCAACCAGCACAAGAATACAACTATTGCTCATATAATAAAAAAAAGCGAGCCTCACAAAACAGCTCTTTACCATAACACAGTAAACACCACCTCAATAATCAATCATCACGCAGACAGAAGCAGAAACTTATATTCATACAAAAAGAAGAATACAGTGTCCATGTGCACTTCTCCATCACCAACCCCCTCCCCCGCCACAAAAAGTACTCTCACTCCAGCTCCACCAAACATCAAAAGCAGAAATACCTGAATCAACTCAATTTAGTACACCCACTTTCACCAACACAACAATTTTCATTTCTCTCAAAACCATCCATATCCAGAACTGCAGAATCCACCGGATTCCAAAGAACCAGATACGAACCAAAACAATTTTATTTTTTTCAAAAATCTCTAAACCACCAATACCCTAAAACCACTAGATCCCAATCAAATCTCACTCATGTCAAATCCACAGTAACACAAACCTCTCCCAGCACCATCCAATATCTCGCTTGAAGAGAACAAAATATCAAACCAAATAAAACCAACCCATCATCAATTTTCATAAACACCACCACCAAAGGAACACAAAATTCACATCCAAACCCAAATAAAAATAAAATTCAAAATCAAAACTTTGGAAACAAATCCAAACCTGGACGACTTCAACGATGGTCTTGGTGACCGCCGCCGCCGCCCGCTCGGTGTAGTGGCCCCTGGCCACGATCCTATCAAAGAGTTCCCCTCCCTCACAAAGCTCCATGACAAGATGCACGGCGCTATCGTCCTCATAGGTATCCTTGAGCCAGACGATGTTAGGGTGTCTGGGCAAATGCCTCATGATCTCAACCTCCCTCCTGACGTCCTCGATATCAATGGTGGTCCTCAGCTTCTTCTTGGAGATTGACTTGCACGCGTACTCCTCGCGCGTCTCCTTGTCCGTGCAGAGGTACGTGATCCCGAACTCGCCGCGGCCCAGCTCAGCTCCCAGCTCGTACCTCTGCGATATCTCGTTCCCCGTGGGGTCCTTCAAAACGGTGAGCATGGAGCCACGAACGGCGTCGTTTCCGTTGCCGTAGTCGGTGGCGAAGGGGTTCTCCTTCTTCTTGCCCTTCTTGGGCTTGGTGGCGTCATCGTCGTCCTTAGCCCTAGGCGCCGCGCAGCAGTTACCCATAAAAGAAAAGGTTCGGTTGTTGCGAGGTTTAGGTTAAATTGGGTGCTGCGGATTGCGAGATCCGGGTTCCAATTGCAGCTGAGATGTCTCCGCTTCTTGTTCTTCCTAAATCTTGAAGAAATGGGATTCAGACTTGACTTTTCCAAATGGGTTGGGGGAAATTGGGGATAGAGAAGGGCGGTTTTAAAGAGAGAGAGAGGGAGAAGGAATTTAGCGTGTTTTTGGCACCATGGAAGAGATTGAGGGTTTGGATCTTAGGAGAGAGTCAAACTTGTTTCGCAGAGACTTCGTCCATCTTTTTCTTATTCTTCTTCCTCTTCCTCCCTAACCCTCTTCGTTTGGTCTCTCTCTCTCTCTCTCTCTCTCTCTTAAGACGATTTTTCCTTTTTTTCTTTTTTTTTTTATTGGGTGTTTGGATATTCTTTCTGGCTGTCTGCAGAAATGGCAGCTCAATGACGCGCTGTTTTTTTTTTCCAAATATTCACAGCTTCCAGACGATTGAGAAGACTTTTTCTCCCTTTTCTATTTTCCTGATTTTTTATTTGTATAATAATAATTAATCTATTAGCATAAAATTCAACACAAGGTTGGTTGGTTTAATAATAAATAAATTTATCCTCTTTTAAAGGTTTTGCGTTCTAGACTCGGAAGAAAACTTAGGTTAAAAGAGCAGCATAAGTATCTTAAATTAGCAAGAGTTTGGATCAATTAATTAGATAATGGTTGGTGTCACTGAATTGTTATAATGAAGTTTTCCGTTGACTACCCTTTTCAGTGGAGCGTAATTTCGTTTCTGCCATTCAGTCAACAAGTACAGACAACATGCACACACACACGCGCAGCTTCGTGCGTACTAGTTTCTTTCTTCTGTTGGAATTTATTTGGTGTCTGTTTTTTTAACAAATATGTTTTGATACTTTCCTTATTTGTATTCGCTTATTAAGAAGATTAAGATTCGTGCCTATATGCCCATATATAAATGCTAAAATCGAGATGTATTTGTTTCCTTTTAAACAAGGAATCCTGATTAAATGGTTCAAATTATGTGTGCCTTGATCCCTGCCACATCGCGCAAAAAAATAAAAATGCATCTATATATATATATATATAATAAAAGACTACAATATTTCTTATTTACTTCATTTTATTTATAAAATGGGTTATATTTATAAGATGACTAAGTATTTTTTAAAAAAATTTAACGACTTCTATATTTTAACATATTATATCATCATCTCACATTCACTCTCTAACTTATTAAAATATTTATATAAATAATCTTCCTATCACTTAATCCTATAATTACCCATAACCTATAACTGCTTCTCCGTAATAGTATATTTGTTCATTTTAAGATTTAAATTAATTCAATTGTTATATTTGTTTTATTTATCTTTTTCTAATTTCTATCTCACTTTTGACATGAATTTTTTTTAATGAATTTAATTAGTCTAATAGTGAGGAGTTTGATTAATATACATGAAATCCTATTTTCAAACATCATTAAATATAATTTTTAAAGTAAAAAAAATAGTACAACTTTTTTTATATTGTCATATAATTAAATTTAATCTCATTAGTTAAAACGTTTAATTCTCTTACTAATTTAAAAATTATGATTATGAGATAATTTGATTGGTTCACAATGTATTAATATATTAGTACATAGCAAAAATATGATATTTAAATCCGTTAAATAATTACACACTTTCACCAATCACTCAAAGAAGTATTGATCAACTATGAGTTTTTTCTCCCACTTCTTCTTCCTCTCTCCAAATTTCATAGCATTTTTTTTACATGTCATAGAAATTATTAGTTGTCCCTTAAACAATAGAAAGATTTTGCTCTTATTCATTAATTATATGACACATTAATAAATATGAGTCATTCTTATCTCTTAAAATTATCAGCATTTACAAAAATGTGAAATATTAAATGAATGAGGACAATATTAAATAATTTTGTCTTCATTATTTGATTAACTTTGTTCCACACTTAAGTAAAAAAAATTATTAAAATAAATTAACCTATTATCTTTTATTTTTAAATACAATCATTACACTATAATACTACATAATTTCCGTATTTAAATAATTTATTCTTCTCTAAATAAATTTTAAATCTTAAAATACAAATAAAATACTCATACCACACTTACACGATTCACTTCATGGCCTTATTTCTTTTAAACTTTGTTTTAAAATATTTATTTTATTTCATTTTTAAAAAAATTATTGTATAATTATGAAACATCATGTTGAATATATTTAAGTCTATCTAATGAATAATATTTTAACTTTAAATAGTGCATCCTCCACATTAAAAAAAACTTAAATATTATCCGTTGTGTGATTTAAAAAATATCTAACATGACACTCTATGATCATGACCAAAATCTTACCTTTTTCTATATCTAATTTTGTTCTCCCACAAACTCGCTCTTTATTGATTCATGGTTGATATTTATTCATTTGCACAACTTCAGCGTTGTCTCAACTCACAGAAAATGCAGCCGCTCACCTTGGGCAACAACGTGACTCACAAGAATAGTACATTTGTAAATTATTATTTTGTCATATATATATATATATAATTATATGAAACCTTTTGTTAAGTTGATGTAATGAGACAAAATTTTTTAGATCCGCCGCTGCTTCGAGTGGTAAAAGAATCATTTTCCCCTCCTTGAAGTGCGTTCAGAAAATGGGCCAAGAACAACTGCAACCCGATTGAACCGGGCTCATATTAACACCTAAACAGAATTACTAATTCTCATTGATGATAATTAAACGTTAGGCGTATGAATGGTGATTTGGCAAGGAAATTCATGGATGGGCTAGTCCATGAAATTAATTGCAAGGGGATATGTGGATGATGTCATAAAGTAGAGTGGTTATTGGTTGTTATCAGCTCCTGCTTTTTTGTTCAATTTAGGAGCTGGAGTTAAGGTGGGGGTGGGGTGGTTTTCTTTGCTAGCAGTGCTTTGAAGGATCACCTTTTCTTTTTCCTATGATGTTGGCTTTAAAGAATATTTGTTTTTCATGACAATAAAATATCACTGAAAAATGCTCATAGAAAAAACCTTATTCAATAAAACCTCATTGTCATCGGAAAAATAATATAACAATATTGTATATAAAAACTAACGTAACATATATATTTTCTAATATTTTTAAGCTGACATTAATTTAATCCTAAAAGAAATTAATATCAATATTTAGTCATATACTGATAATTTGATGTCCACATAATTATAATATGATTAAATTGATATTAAGATTTAAAATATTATGAATAAATTGATATAAAAGATTTTCAAGACTAAACTTATGTCAAAATTAAAAATATTTGGCTAAATTAATGTCAAATTTTTTTAAAACTCAAAATAATTACTAGGGAAAATTAATTTTAAAGACCACTAAGGAGGATTAATTAAAAAAATAACTAACAACTTTTAAATTATTAAGAAAGACTAATTATATTTTTTATTAGAGAAAATGAATAAATTTTTTTAACACTTGACAACAATACAATTTATAGTAGTCAAGATTAAATCATTGTTTTCGCCAATTAGAAATTAAATAAGCTGAGCCAAAAAAATTTATTCAAGATAGATTATTTCTGTGACCATGAGCATTGGCGCATGCACTAATACCACCAAGCTACATATATTTGTAACAAGAGATAGCAATGGGGGAGAGCAAGGCAAGTTTTCCATTACTCATCCCCTCTTCGTTCACTCAAATCTTGCCCATTACTTGCCCCATGTCCCAAGTTTTTATTTTTGCCCTAAACCTAAACCCGTCGTTTATGTTTGCCTCATACCCACCCCAATTCCCTTTTTCTAAAATGGATTTCTTTTGCTTAACGATTTATTTAATCCATAGAATTTTTAAAAAAATCACACTGCAAACTAATATAAAATTTAGATTAATTTTCTATAACTTATCCATATTTTCATCTAAAAGAATTTTAAGAAAATAAACAAAAAAATAAACCACAAACAATAAATTTCACAACATAATGAGAAGTAAACAATAAATATCACAAAACGTTTTCTAGTTATTAATAGCACTAAAATTATATAGCGACATTTAAGGTTGTTAAAATTGAGATTTTATATAACATTGAAAGAGCAAAATAAAAATGTAAAACGTAAAATCGTAAAAAACGTAAAATCATAACACAATTTAAATCATATGATTGTTAGATTTAACTAATAATAATGAGATTGGATGACCCTTTTAAAATCGTAAGATTGTAAGATTTTCAAATTTAAATCGATATCTTAATAACTAGGGGTGAACATGGGTCGAGTCGGGTAGGACCCGACCATGTCACTGACTCGACCCGCCCACCAACGGGTAGGTCTGGTCGGGTAAAATTGCCATTTTAAAAATGGGTACCCGCCAGACCCGCTACCCGCCTGGATCGGGTTGGATTAGGCGGGTCGGCGGAGATGAATAAAAGAGGGAAAGACCAGTGGAGAGAAAAAAGGAACCTCACCTAACACAATTAAACATGCTACCGAAGCAAAAAAGAAAAAAAAATGAAGTTCACTCACCATTTTCCTCAATTTTCTTGCAATAATTACATACACAGACCAAAATCAAACCATAACAAAAAGGAAACAAATAATACAGAACACAATTTTCAAAATGGAAACACTCCCAGTGATAGTTGGAATTATGATATGAGCAGTGACTGTGTGAGAATCACGTGAACATGTTCACTAATAAAATTGCGAAAAAGACCCTAAACCTTTCAGCAACAACCTGCACTGCTGCACATCAAACTTGAGAGTTTAAGTAAACTCATGGAGCCTCCGTAAACTCGGATCGTAAACTCGTACGAGTTTACCTATTATTAAAAAAATATTTTAAAAAATTATTATGCTACAAAAATATATTTAATAAAACTTGAAATTCATAAATACATTTACCTCCATAACAAAGCACAAATAAAGATGAAATATATGAGTTCTAAGTTCAATTCATACATAATACATATAACATAATACATAGTATTGACTACTGAACATCACAAGAAGCGAGTTTGTGACGATGATGTCTTCAATCTAGAACACTAAAGCACAAATAGCAATGCAGAGGTCACGCACCCTGGTGGGAAAGATCCCTGAGCAAAGGATGAAATACATACGATGGATTAGCGACGAAGCACAAGCAACGACGGAGCACAATGGAGGAGCACAACGGAGCACGATTGTAGGCGCAACTGTAAATGATAACTCTAAAATACTTAAATGACCTAAATCTAAACACTTATAGATATGCAAAACAATATCAAGCTTATTTTGTCCCTAAAAAAAAAAAACCTGCCTGTGTGGTAAACTCACGATTTTATCCGATTTTATACGATTTTACCCGATTTTACCCAGAAACGAGTTTACATGCGATTTAGCTCGATTTTACTACCTAAACTCGTAAAATCGTACGATTTTACGAGTTAAAAAGCGATTTTGATAACTATGGCTACACTCATCTACTCCCTCTCTTGCCTTCTAGAAGCTTCAACACCGAAACGGTGCCGTTCTAGTTCGCATGCAGGCCACAAGATCTCCATCGCCTTCTCCCTTCACCTTCTGTTGACCGGAGCCACTGGAGCGATGGCGATGACGGCATGAAGCGATGATGATGGCCAGGAAGAGAAGGAGGGAGGATGAGGATGAGATCTGAGAGAGGAGGCTTAAGAGGGAGAGGAAACCGAGGAGGCAGAAGAGGGAGATGAGATCTGAGACGAGCCGCGAGCAAAGGATGAGATGAAATTTGACATCTGGGAGATGAGATCTGAGAGATGGGGATGAGAGGCGAGGGCGGCGAAGAAGCGGAAGAGGGAGAGGATGAGGCGAGCCGGCGAGGAGTCAGAGGGTGCGAGCAGGCGGAGGAAGGATGGTGGAAGATGAATGGGAATAGGAGGGCAGGAGGCAAGGGAATGGGAATGGTGGAAGATGAATGGCATCTGCAATCTGAGGCATCAGGAGGGCTCCGTTATTAATAATAATAATAATATAATATTATATAGGCGGGTCGGGTCGGATCCAAGACTTTGGATCCGAGATTCGACCCATATATATGGTGGATCAGTTGGGTCTGACCCGACTCAACTCGACCAGCGACAAATTGGGTTGGGTCGGATCGGCGGGTCAGACACAACCCATGTTCACCCCTATTAATATCATTGTCGACATTAGTATGCATTCTCGTAAAAAAAAAGATTTAAATATGTTTTGAGTCTTGATAAATTTTGAAAATTTGGTTTAGGTCTTTAAAAGATATTTTTTTAGTTCAAATATATCGGAAATATTTGATTTTAATTTTTAAAATATTATAAATAATTTAATTTTACTTTCTATCATTACTAAGACTTTATTAACGTATCACATTAATAATGTTATATGAGCAAAATAAACTTACATGACAAAAACGCCAATATGTTTGGACCAAAATAAAAAAAAAAGTATATTTAATAATCTAAAGTAAATCTATAAAATTCGTCAAGGTCTCGAAACCTATTTAAGCTCAAAAACAATGATGAATTTTTTCAAAATAATATTTTGGCCAATCAGAAATGCTTTTGACTTTTTGCATAAAAAATAATCATGACCATTTTATTTTATCTAGAAGAACATTACCTTAAATACAGAACAGCATCCATACTATACCACAGTTTGATAGTCAACATCCATCCATGGATGCCGGCACACTGGTGGTTTCATTGAAATTGAAAGTTTCAAATCATATCCAATCCGTTATGATCAAGCCAACCCTTCGCCCCTAAGACCTTCTAGAAAATTACCACCACTATTATTAGGTTTTTCCATTTTCTTTCTTATTTAATGCGAGATTTGTAAAGCTAAGAGAATTTCTCATTTAATAGTTGAGTATCAGCTTAAATATATTACTGACAACTTATAAATGTTACACTATTTAAAATTAAAATGTCATTTTATAAGTAACTAACAGCATATCAAAGTTAATATTTTATGAATAATGCAAGAATTTCACCTCTATGGCTTTTGTGTAAACAAAGAGTAAGTCGCTTCAAAATTCCAACTAATTGTCCCAAGATGCAGCAATCAGTGGATTAATTAAAGATACCATGAAAGTGGTAGAACAAACATGTATAGAAGATTCTCTCACCGATATCTTTATTTATCAAATTTCCACCAAAAAATGAAAAAAAGAAGTTTTAGCCATCAAATTGTGTTGACCTTCTTAAGAAACACTTTACTTGTATCCTCAATTCTAGGTTACAATNTGTTTACCAAAAAAAAAATTCCAAGAAGAAAATTCCGTGTTGACTGATTCAAGAAAGAATGGTAGTAGTTATATCAGTCAAGTGTGGAAAATGTGTGTCTTGTATGCAAGACTGAATAAAAAATTGAAGGACAATTATTATTGCACACCATTTTTTGCACACATGTTGCACACTGTTAAGTGTCATATTTACGCAAATTCAACCAGAAAAATGACACCTGTTTACTTAAGTTTTCATGAATTATCTAACTAAATTTCCCACTTTTGTAGGATTTATAAATATAGTCTAAGAGGGATGCAAGCATACCAAAAAGACAGAATCAAGGGAAATCCCACAAAGAATGAAGCAAGAAGCAAAAAGGGCAAAAGAGTTAAAGAAGAGTTTTTAGGACAAGCCGCTCAGCGGACTCCTCATCTCGCTCAGCATGCACTTGTTTCGCTCAGCAATTGTACCCAAACCGCTGAGCGATTGTACCCAAGCCGCCACATTTATGATGCCAGCCAAGCAAGCCGCCACCAGCTGTCGCCGCAGAGAATCTGTCAGAAAATCAGCCATTAGTAGCTGCCACAGACGACCAAAGGAGCCGCCAGAAAAGATCATACCGCTCAGCGCACCAAAACTTTCGCTCACAGCTTTGACAAATGACGTCAGAGCAGAGCCGCCGCGCAGAGGATAAACCGTGGCGACGAAGAAAGCGGCGCCGCTCAGCGGTGTATCCAGTCCGCTGAGCGGACCTGGACAAAAAACACCTATAAATAGAGGCTCAAGGCTCTCATTCAAGGGACACTTCTCCCACAAACTCTTCATACATTTCTGATAGTTTAGAGCACGAAATAGAGTAGTTAGCAACAAAGAGGAGGCTAATGAAGGAGCCAAGGGTGATCAAGGAAGCACGGTGGTCGCTGTCATGACAGTGTGAGAACATGTCATAGTAAGCGTCCATCACCTTGCCTCTGAGATTCTCTCGTGTAAGATGGGTTTCTAATCCTCTTGTTGTTGGGATTTTGATGATTATTATAGCATGATTGTATCCATGAAACTTTTGCATTTATGAATTTATCATCTTCTATGATTTGCATGACTCGATTTTACGCTTAATGCTTATTTTAGATTAGCTACCTAAAGCATGATTTCAAACTGCATTGTTGTGTGTGAAAACGGCATCATAAAGTTGGAACTAAATCAATTCATCTTATAAAGCCTAATTGCTAGAAATAGAGTTTGGGTTATTAGTCGTTTTAACATCTGAAATAACGTTGGTTTACTTTGTTAAGTTTGTGCAAGAAATTGATAACATAATAAAGGAAACCTAGTGATCTTTTCATACTCGAAAGAGATGAACAAGTTAAGAGCTGGTAGCGCGGAATCAAAGAAATGATAATTCTGTTGTATTAAGTAAATGGATACATGAAACTATAATAGGATTCAATTCCCAACAAGCTTCCTGATCTACATCTGATTAGTTGCCTATTTATCTTTTATGTTATGTATTTACTTATCTAAATATCAATCAAATTACCAATCCTTCACTTTATTGTTTAATTAACAAACTCAAGAACAGTATTTGTGTAACTCTCTGTGGATACGACTATACCCGACTATACTGCAATTGGATCCCTTGAGGATCTGAAAGCTGTAAAGAAGGATATATATTAAACGACGAGAGTGTAAATAGCTTTCACCACACACCCACCTTATTTTAGAAAACCCTCGGTTGATTCAGTAAAGTGCACACCCTAACGAACCATGCGCCTTCTTCGAGATAACCGCCTCCTTCATCTCTCTACGTTTTCTCACTCTTTGCGTCTTGCTCTGGTTTTGCTCTGCGTTTTCTTGTTCGTCTTGTTCGTTTTTCATCTCTGCGTTTTCGTCTCTGTTCATTTTTTATCTCTGTTCTGCGCCATGGAGCCATCAACGCCGAATCCCCTAAATTTATTTGGTAAGGAGCCCTCGTTCATGGAGTTGTTGTTGGATAGTTTACGGCGGCGTTGCCCCAACCGACATTGTTGGAAGGTAATTATAATACATGACAGTTGTGTCTAAAGATAAACAAAGGTTATGTCTAAGATCAACAACGGTTGTGTCTGAAGATAAACAACGGTTAGGTCTAAAATAAAACGAAGGTTAGGTCTCTTATAATAAAATGGTTGTGTGGTTGTGTCTAAAATTCAACAATGGTTAGGTCTCTTATAACACAATCGCTGTGTCTTCACAAAAAGTGTGGTACGTGGCCCCAGCATTCCAACTCAAGGTACCACTGACCTTAATAGTGAAGAGGTTGTTTTAGCAACATATGCCGAGAATGCAGCTATGATGGTGTCAAACGTTGAAGAACTTGAAGGTATTTTAACGAATGAATTAAATAAAGTTATGTTTTACAAAGTTGATAAGTTAAGTCTACAATTGAACAATGGTTAGGTTTACAATTGAATAATGGTTAGGTCTCTTTCAATACAATTGCTATGTCTTACTTCACAGAGAGTGTGGTAGTGGCCCCAGCATTCCAACTCAAGTAACCACTGACGTTAACAATGGAGAGATTGTTTTAGCAACGTATGACGAGAATGCTAGGATGGTGTTGTCAAACTTTGAAGAACCTGAAGTTATTTTAATGAATGAATTAACTAAAGTTTAATTGATCTTCCAAGTAGGTTCGGCAAAAGGGTATTTTGGAGACAGGGTGAGATGATTTTTTTACTTTTATTTTTTTATGAAAATGAAGAGGGTTAGAAAAAAAAAAGGAAGAGAGAAGAAGAAAAAAATAAGGAAGGTCAACAATGACTTGAATTGAATCTGAAAGCAATGGGAATTGGAAGCCCCCAAATTGCAAATCCAATTTCTTTGGTGACAGATTAGTCAAACTCGACGATTTTGACTCGTAATAATGTACCATAAGTTTGAAATTGGAATATCGCGCTGCCTTTGGTCAAACAAACAAAAATATGTACTTATCCATAAGGCAATAGGCAAAAGGCAATAGCACACCATGCCACCAAACAAAACTTCCTATTTTATACAAGGATAATGCTATATATATATAGACACACACACACTTTAATTTTTCTCTAGATTTCTTTTTCTTTTTATCACACAAGTGTTTGTTTCCCTAAAGACGTGATTAAGAAATAAATTCTCATCTCCCTCAACTAACAGCATATAAAGAGGGAGTACGTTATAACGAGTAACGCGCGGCAGCAATTGTTGGTTATGGAGGATGATGACTATCTAGTTATGATAATTTAGTGGTTAGTGGCACATAATGCTGGGGAGTGGTTACCGGGGCGGAGCTACAAATTTATGTTTAGAGATATATCATGTTTATACTTGGCAAAAATAAATTTGTGTTGGTTACCTTTTTGTCATCAATTTATGGTTATATTAAATGTATATTTTTTCTCTTCTCTATTCTTCATTCTCCCTCACTCTCTCACACTTCTCCTTTTTTTTTTCTTCCTTCTTCTCCTCTTTCCTTTTTTTTCCTTGTCTTCTCTCCTCGCTCTTCATTTTTTTTTCATTTTCTCACAAATATTTTTTGTCTTCCTTTGTTCAGTTTTTCTAATTATTTTTTTTATTTATCACATACACTATTTTGATACAATTTTTTCTTCTTTGCAAGATGTTATGGATTTCAAAGTTTTCATTTTCATATTTGTTTATGCAATTTTTTTCCAATTTTTCTAGTTGTTAAAAGTTTGTGCATTATTGTTCAAAAATTTGTGCACATGAGTACAAAAGTTTTCTTCTTCGTAGTTGTTTTCGTTTTCGTTTTCGTCAATTTTTTTTGGTTATTCAAAAGTTTGCGCATGTGTAGAAAAGTTGGTGTATTCTTATTCAAAAGTTTGTACACATGAATACCAAAATTTTCTTATTATTCATTTTTGTTCCATTTTTGTTTTATTATTTGTTAAAAAATTTGTGCACGTCATTTTAAAAGTTTGTGCATTTGCTTTAAAATGTTTGTGCATAGTAACGAGTAAGTCGACGCCCTTAGAGTGTGAGTGGGGAGCAAGAGAGAACGTGATAATTACTTTTTGTTATTTAATGCATCGCAGATCCAATCTGATTTGGTATGTATATATGTGAAAATGTTTGTGTATAGAAAAAGTTTGTGCATTTGGTGTTGCTATGTATACCATACATACACCATACGATGAGTGTACAATAGCAGCAATATTAGTGTACATCTAGTATTTTTGATACTTACTGGATAAAAGTAATCTATTTTTGTATATTTGTAGTAGGTTTTCGGTACTTTCTTAATATAAAATATTACATAACCTATATACAAATAATCTTTAATCTTATTTTGAGTCCTTTGTATATAAAAAAAAGACACGTTTAATAGTTAATCATTAAGGCACCAAGAGGCGAAAATGATTACATAAAATTAATATACACGATATGAACATAATTTTTTGTGTTGGAATTCTAAGAACCCGATGTGCAGTTTGTAAGTGAGTTGTGGTAAGATAATCAAGGAATTGGCTTAGGTGCCGTACTACATAACTTATATTTGGGCATGTATGAGTAAGATAAAGAAGACGACCAATCAGACGTCTATAGGATTTAACATCAAAAGAAGCCTCAACAGAATCCTTTGTTAATTTCAAATGGTAGTCCATGGGGTGAAAGTAGGCTTGGAATTAAGGAAATCATTGTTTTCTAGGAGATCAAGACAATATTTCCTTTGATAGAGAGCAATGCCCTTTGAAGATTGGGCTACTTCCATTCCGAGGAAGAACATGAGATTCCCCAAATCCTTGATCTTAAAGAGGTCATCAAGGAGTTGTTTAATGGATTGAATTTCAACCAAGTCATTTTCAGAGAGAACTAATTCATCCACATGCACCAGGATGACTGTAAAACCAATGGTAGTAAGCTTAGTAAACAAAGAATAATATGATTTTGATTGTACAAAACCAGAATTAGTGTGTCACATCCTAACTTTGGACATGACAACACATAGGGATACTGATCGTACGGATGCTCTAACGTGGCATAACTACTAATCATGCATGATACTAATATAATAATTGAATTATATATATAAATAATAACCATTTGAATTACATAGTGTCTGATTTAAAATAATAATGAGTATAATAAATGTTGATGCTAAAATGTGAAATGTAAAACCATTCCCTAATCATCAGGAGCAAATCTAGTGAAAGAAAACAACATAAGGCAAACCCCACTACAAAGCGGAGCTATGCTGGGCCTTGCTACTACTGGGCGAGGATGTTATCACTCTCCTCAACTATATTTGAAAAATAATATGATAAAGGGGTGAGTTGTCAACTTAGTGGTGGGTACCTCGATACCACACACATAACATATACTTGGCATTTATACATCGTAAACATATATAACTGAAAGTAATTGCAAGATAATACAAATAAGTTCACATGTCATAATTGTTTTAAAAGTATTAATGTTGAAATAAAGAAACTACTAAAGCTGTTGTATAATACTGCACATCTCCAATGGAGGGGCGTAAGGAGAGATGTCTCTCAATCCTCGATCAAGGGAGTGAGAAATCAACCTTGCTTCACCAGGATAAATCCCCGTGGTTCAGGTACGCTGAAACTCGTAAGAATACTGAATCACTATAAGTACACTAAACCAATATAATACTGAGAATATTGCGGGTACGTTGAACCCATATAATTAGGACTGTCAAACGGGTCGGGCCGGCCCGTTTATGGCCCGTGGACCTAAATGGGCCGGGCAAAAAATATGCATATTTTTAGGGTCCGGCTCGTTTATGGTCGGTCCGCGGGGCTAAACGGGCCCCCGCCAACCCGTTTATTTTTTTAAAAAAAATTTAAAAAATTCAAAAAATAAAAGAAAAATAAAAAAATTATTTAAAAATTTTCAAGAGCTCACGGGTCGGCCCCCGGGCCTAACGGGCCGGTCCAATTTTTTTTCAAATTTTTGCGGACCTATTTTTTGCATGTAACGTCCGTCCATTTAACCAAGTAAGCGGGCTGGACTCATTTTGACAACCCTACATATAATACTGAAATATAGTGGGTACGCTGAACCCATATCAGGCTGAGAATATTGTCAGTACACTAAACCCATATAATACTGAAGGCTGAAGCTGTTGAAAAGTAAGTCTACAATCCTAGGGTTATAACTCATTATGATATTCTTTAGTTAGTGTGGGATCTAATTATAGCTTAATTAATGTAGTAAATTACCAATGCATTAGATTCTATGCTTACTGATTACGGAAAGTATGTTATCTTATGATTATACTATAGGGGTTGCTACGTAAGCCTAACCAAACAATTCTAAGCATATAAACTTACATTTATTTCACATAGCACATACATAGGTCTCTACTTAGTCCTAACATGTGATTTAATAATTAAATAATAATAATAATAATAATGCTATCACAATTGACTCGATTGACGGACCGCTAATGTGGCACACCGTCGATTCACTGAGATATCTGCTTACTTGGAAAGGGTTGAGACTAAGGAGCATTGACACTAGAAGCTTCAAGCAGCGTAACATTGACACCTGGAATAGCCAACAAACACCACACAATGAGGAACTGACAAAAATATTACTGAAGGATGTCGCAGTAGCGATCTGGCGTCACTACAGCGAACTGGCATTGCCACGGTTGTCATGGACCGCCATAGCACTACCACTACCAAAGTAGTGGTGTCTGGGCTTACTACCTTAAGCCACCCCTAAATGACTAACTACCTATTCTAGGGAAAGACGTTATGTCTCCACAAGAAAAACTAAGCAAAAATGAAAATAATCTTTCTCAATTAATGTTCGATGTGATTCTTGTGCAAGTACTTACGTTTAGTATGCAAAAAAGAAAAAAAGAAAATAACAGTTGTATAGGTAACTCACATGTTAATTGTGTGAGGTAACCGGCAATACCAAAAGAAAAAAAAATCTAGTGAGCCAAGTCAACAATCAATGACAAATGGCAAGTATATAGAATTATAGCTTGCCACAAACGTGGAAGAATCCCAGTTGCTGACGATTAATTTATTTCTAGAAGCTGTCCAAACCATTAAAGTCAACTATATGTTAATTTAGTTGAACCAATTGAGCGTGAGAATGACATAGTACAATTAAGATGTAGCATACATAATACATGATATATTATATTTATCCATAATTATATTTTCACATCAAAATACTCCAAACATCCTAAACATCGACATTAACAGTTAGTTTGGATCACATTATATAATAAAAAATGCAATCATTTTTAACATTTTCTCTTCATCAAACTACACACTCTCTCTTACTCTCCATCTCTAAAACACTCACATTAATATAATAGAAATAAGTATTACCGTAATAATTATAGACATCAACACAATGAAAATAGACACCAACATAAAAAAAAATTGTACCATCATTTTCTTTAAAGAAAAGTTTTATTTTATTTTTATAAACGTTAATATATGTTTATGATGTGTTGATGTTTATTTCATTATATTGATACGTATGACTATTACGTTGATATCTATTTTTATTTTGTCAATATCCATGCGGTGAATAAGCTTGATGCCAGAGAGAGAAAAAAACATCAGGTTGATGTTGATATCTATTTCTATTAAGTTGATGGCTAATTCTATTATGTTAGTACGCAGGAGTGAGAGAGTGATAGCAAAGGATGTCTATTCTGACAGGAGACAGTGACACGTGATGGAGAGAGATACGATGTAGAATATTTAGACATATTTAGTGTTCAAATAGAACTACTTTAAATTTATTACCTCTATAACTTTCTCATGTGGGTCTTTGATGGATGTGTTTAAATTATCTTCCCAATGTATATTGAAAAAATTATATTTCGTGGAAGCTTCTTAATTATCCGCAATTTGAGATTAAATAGAGTCCAACTTACACGTATTGCTGTTGAAAACTCGTCTTTAGTTACCTTTGCCTTACTCTTGTAGGCTAGCAACATTTCCTTTGTGGGGCAAGGACCCAAAAATTTTCATATTCTAATGCATGATTTCGTTTTTAATGTGAATGCTAGAATACCAAAATCTGCAAATTGTGAACTCACCTACTTGCTTAGGCATAAGCAATAGCAAAAAATTGTCTTCAACTCCTACCATACCAAGCTTTAACATGGTGATTTAGTGATAATAAATCTAACAAATTGATCATTCATGCATATAGTGGTCGAAAGTTTGTTTTACATAATTTATTTCCTATGACATTCGGCTCTTAAGTTCTTCACATCAATGAAACACGCGGATACATGCCCCATTAAGTATTTGAGAACATATGTTGGATGGTGAGTTTATTAAACTCAGTGACTCTGCATTAGAAACCAAATTCAGGCCAAGATATTTTTAAAAAAAAATATTTGTATATTTTTTGGACATTTTTAAAGGGATATATTTGAATGAACATCTTGAGCCGTCCCTTAAGCACTTACCGAAAATAAAAATGATACTAATATTGTCATAAAAAATGACATAAAAACAAAGTTTGGTGAGTTTAATTTTAAAAATTGTTAAAATAAATTCTTTTAATAAGAGAATATATTTACCTTGAAGGGTTCGGAGAAACCTCCTTATTCTTTTTACAACAAACTATCATAAACAATCCATACATTGATGTTCCTCACTGCCAAATATAGTCAATTATAGTAACTTTACAAATTTGCAAGTGCACATAGTATAGAGAGGCTTTTAATCTGCTGCTAAATTTTTTGTTCCCTCTTTCAATTTATGCATGTTTTCCCCCTCTAATCAGAGGGGAGTATATATTGGCCATCACATTAACCGGCAATTGATTTGATTATTTTAACTCTGTTAGGTAGTGAAATCACATAAACAATTATGTGGAGGTATCGAATGTAAGTGTAAAGTGAAAATTAAGAAGTCAATGAAACCGGGTAGCACTCAAGCATCCAACAGTAATGCTTTAGATGTAACCTGCATTAAGAGCCAGAATTGGGAACCATTTTTGGATGAAATTAACCGAGGAAGTTTAGAAGAAGAGATTAGTCCAAAGAAAGAAGCGAATGGATGCCACATTTTTCCCTGATGTCTCTCATGTTGCTTATAACATGTCTTCTCTTGCTTGGGCTGCTTCTGATGGCCCAAATTCTATTTGGGCTGATAACATACAGCAACTGCATTTGTATACTTACTGGTGGGTCTCATTTGATGATGCATGTGACTGAGGAATATGTAGTGGGAGTAAACAAAATATATTATAAATAATACAATAATTGATTTCAAAATAAATTAACAGACTTCCAAAAAGATTTCGATAGAGTTAGTAGAGATCAACGGTGAGTTATCAAAACAATCCTGTTTATACATAGGTATAGATGTTACTGATTCACAGTGGAGGTCTACCTTGTTTTCTTTGGAGGTCTTGGAACTTTCGAAGGGTAATGGCCTCTATTAGTTCGTAGTATATTCCCCTCATTGTCACAATGACATGTGCAATTTATGAAAAATCCTAGAACTTGATCGGAGATGTTGCTCGTGATTTATATAAATCACTAAGCCTTCACATATACACTGTTCCTCGAGGTTAATTACCAAGAAAAATGAAATTAGACTTGTGACAGTTTCCTAGCAGAATTGCATGAAGAAATTTATTTTACCCCTGCTTCCATAACAGTTCCAGAGACATGTGAGGATTAAGAACATATCCACCAAATCCATGAATCAAACAAATGGAAAATAATTGGTCTTTGACCCCCAATCTGCTGAAATAGTAGGGACAATAGCATCATATTGTCTCCGGACTAATTGAAATGTAAGCAACCCAATGGTTTCTGGATTGTCCCAAAAACCATGGATTCTCTTGTTTGGTCTTAACTAATTAGTATCTCGTACACATTAGATTTCGAATAATCTAGTTGGAGTCCGATTAGTCTACTATAGATGAAGTTCTCCTTATTATTAGATTTTTTTCAATTTTTCAAAGACACAAACATAGGATAGAAGAAGAATTGTGTTATATGCACTTATTCAGTGTGAAATATCATATCAATTCACATTATATTTATTATTAAATGAAAAAAGTATTATTTAAATGAAAATGTGTGAATCAACATGAGCAATATCGCATGTCGTAAAATGAATCCAAATAAAATCTTTTATAAGAAAAAAGTAAAAACTTCAAGGATCACATATTGACCATACCATATGTCATCAACAAGAATTGCCGGTGGATAAATTGTACCATCACTTTTTTAATTTTTTTTAAAATGGGCGGTAGAAAGTTAGTAATTTACCATAACTAGACACTTTATCTTTTTTGTTGACAATTTTGATGTGTGTGTTTATTGTCGGCAATCAATCTTTATCTAGATTAACAATCATGAAAAAGATGCCTTCCACTGGTGAGTCACACGGTGCAAGAGGAAATGAGGAATATATGCTTTCTACTGTTTTTAACTTTAGCTCTTAATTATGACGCACATAATTTCACATCAGATATATGGCAAAAGTTGAATGTTAATATTCATAAAAAAAAAATTAAAAAAGAGGTAAAATCTACTTTAATCAAATGATAGAAATTATGCAATTGAAAGGTGAGATGTGTGTATAAGTAGCACTATTTTTTTCAAAAACCTTTTTGATTAGCAGCAATGTCATACTTTAGAGAATATCAATACAAAATGTAGGTGGGCACTGGTGCAAATTAGGTATGGTGGTGGCACTTGCAAGTTAATGGAAGCCCACTAATTACAATAAGAAGCAAAATTTATTAATATACAAAAAACCAAAAAAGTGTTTAAACCAAATGTGCATGTCAAACACACTTTAGTCAATCACTCAAAAACACTCCAATTGGCTTTTTTCATACAACATATGATGATACATATCTCCTTATCTTCCTTCTTTTTTTTATATATCATTGCAAGCCCTCTAGCACCCTTCATTTAATTTTTTTTTTTTTAAAAAGGAAAAGGGGCTCTTACAGACTATGGCATCTATTACACCTATAATCTTCTCTTTTTTTCTTATTTTTTGTTGGTACAAAAATGTGTTTCAAAATATTAAAATATCATGATATGAGTTTTTATGCACTGATAGTTATCAACCAATAGAAAGTAAGGACATGCCATGTCATCTTGACATGTTCCTTATCTTTTATTGATTGATCATGTTAGTGCATAGAAATCAAATGCATAAATTTTTTTTCTAGAATCTAAAAGAAGGATTTTTTGGCAGGGGGTCTACCAACAGCTCTCATGAGGCCAGCAATCTCAAGAACCCTGGCAACTTTGGTTCCCCTTTTAGCCTCAGCTGATGCCCTCCTCTCCTCTGCTTTCCTATGAGCTTTTGCCACCTCGTTCTGCATCTTCTCCATTGCTCTTGCTCTCTTCTCCTCCAGCTTCCTCTGCCACCACCACCGTTAATCCATGACATTATTCATGGTGAGAAAACAACATTATAATTACTTTGTGGATAAGAGGAGTTTAATTGTTATTTACTGAAATTAAAATTGACTCTCTTATTCACTACTTAAAAAGTCATGCAAATTAACTGATTTCATTGAACGATGATGTAAAAAAAATTTATATTGTCAATGCATAACAATTAAACACCAAAATTAATAGGTATCATAATTTACCATAATTGATGATGCGATTAGCCGATGGTTCCCAACTTAGGTGTATGCAAGTGTATATTTTTGTGTGTTCAGAACCCAAGCTGTTAAACAAGGTTCTGTTTTACCACTATGGCCATGTAATGTACGTTGAAATTAATATGAAATGAAAATCAAATCACTAGACAACTTGCTAGATTCAATAATAAGGCAATAAATGCAGGGAACAGGAGTCCTTTTCTCACCACCACCAGGATATATTCACCAAAATAATATCTTGTGTTTGAAAGAACGTAGTTTTATTAGTCTAACGCTGTAATCATTTAGATACTACAATCGGCATGTGACAATTGATGGTTAAATAAGTGTATATTTAAATTTGTCTTTTTTATAGAGTGTACATTTCAATTATCTAACTACTGAATTGATATATATCCTTAGTATCAACTTACATTCGTTATGACATTTAACATCATGTTAAACACTTATGTAAATGGAGTTCACACTTATTAATTAATACAAGGAACACCATATTTTGATCTGAATGTCTAAGTGATATGTACAGAAATGTATAGAAAATGCTTTTAGGTGGATGATGTTTGTTTTAGCTTCAAATTGCCACTGCAATGAAGAGAAAAAGGGAAAGAAAAAGAAGGTCGGGTGTTGGTTTAAGGAAGAGCGTAATCCTAATATAACTTTTCAAAGAACATAACTCCCGTGATGTCTTCACATCATTTTCAACCTGTGATGATTTAGGCATTAAATTTGTGGTATATTATATGATCTAGCCCAAGGAATGCATGCACCCCACAATAGATTTGACCATGATTCAAAGCTTAGCAAATATATGACTGACAATACTTTGTTTGGGAAGTAATAAAGATAGGGGAGAGATAACGAAGACTAACAAACGAATCTGGACTTTTATTTAAGTATTCATATATATTACTATTTTTTTTTCTTTCCCTCTTCTTTTTTTTGGTTCCTCAACAACCAAGCGAAATTTCCCACCTTTTGTTATGCATATAAATCAGTATGAAACAAACATTAGGGCACTCACTCCCTAACTAACCTTTTTCAGCCTTCTTCTCTTTAACTCTTAAAAGTGAAATTTTTATGTGGTCGTAGAGCGTCATATTAGATATGTTTCTAATCACATACAAAATGACATTCCACATTTAAGTAATGTTCTTTCACAAAATAGAGACTAAAATATCATTCTTTGTATGGCCATAAACATATTTGACCTCATAATAATTTTCAATTTAACACCACAGGATTGTCCTTGCTCAAGAATTGATTGGATCAATAATCAATTAATCAATCAATCCAAGACAGTTGTAAAGCATGAACAAAGCCCTGATCTGTTCTTAGTCTTGAGAGCAATCATAAACTCAAAAAGAAGACCAATCAAACCCACCAAGAAAATTTTACCATGACATGAACATGCAAATAACACCTAGAGAAGAGAAAAAAAGGGAGGGGGGTTTAATTACCTCAACTTTCTTCATCCAAGAAGTAGCCTTCTGAACCTGCTCACTCTCCCAACCATGGATGACAGCATCTTCCCTTTTGAACCTGTTGTTGATCTTTGCAATCTTAGCATTCTGCCATGCTGATATCTTTGCATCAACCTCCTCCTTCTTCACCCTTTGCACTGAAACCTCTTCACCTTGACCCTGACCCCTACTACTAGTACTAGCCATAATTCCATGCCTTGGTGATGGAACAGGGTCCAATATTTGATGGTTATCTGGCACAATTGCCAAAGGGTTTGTCTCTATCATCAAATCCTCTTCACCAATCCTCCCCAAGTTGTTGCTGTTGCTGCTATTGTCGTTGTTCCCTCCAACATGATGATGATCCTGGCCATAACTATTGTTGTTGTTCATGATGAGGGAGCTGTTGTGGTTGTTGTTGTTGTTGTGGTGGTGGTGGTGGTCAATAGTGGAGCCTGCAAGGACAAGAGCACTGAATTCTCTGCTCATGCTTGTGAAGTTCTCACTTGAGGCAGTGCTTGCCATGGAAAGAGATGATGAACGGTGGCCATGGTGGTTTGTTGGGGGCGGTGGTGGTGGTGGTCTAGGTGGGGTCAAGGCATGGATTTCTCTTATTTCTTGTTCATCTTCTTCTTGGTCATCATCATGATCATCATGTGGTGTTGTTGCATGGCTTGTGGAAGCAAATTGATTATTCAACATAGAGCATCTATGATTTTGATGCCACTCAATGCTCAAATAGTGGAATTAATAGAGTTTAATATTTTGAAGGGGAAAAGTATGTAGATATAAGATAGACAATAACAAAGTTAAAGGGATTTTTCATTCAATTGCATATAGTCCTAGTATTGTAGTGTATGGATGTGTGTGCGTGGTTTTTTTTCCTCTTTAATGAATGGAAATAATGGGAGAGAGAGAGAAGGTTTAGACCACACAAGAGAAGGAGATTGAAAAGGAGAATTCAGGAAGGGAGGCTCTAATAAAGAAATGATGAGGAGAGAAAGAAAAAGGCTGCACTATAGATGAAAAGTAACATGACAAATAAAATAAGGCCCGAAATTATAGCTTTGACATGAAAAATCTCTAGAAAGCAATTTAATATTATTGTTTGATCTTATTTTTATTTTCCTTCTTGCGTCCTTGTCCTTTCATGTATTCCTTGTCAGAAAAGGAAACTTGAATATAATTGAATTTGAATAATAACTATTAGGGTTACAAATATATATTGCAATTATATGGAGATAATATAACCAAATATGTGACAGCTAATGTACGAGCAATCAGTGCTTAATTTACAGCGCATAATCTCATAATTCAAGACCGCAAATATCTAGCAGATTTGCAGCACAATTAATACACAAATTCTGCTACGGTATTAGTATTCCTACATACATTCCCTGTCCTCTGCCTCGCAAATTGGCTCTCTAATTATTTTTTTCTTCTTTTTTCTCTCCCACCTTTGGTAAAGAAATTAAAGGGATGGAACTGTTCCTAGGAGGACACCTCAACGTTGATCCAGATTAAAATTATTTAAACTCTTGATGTGTACTAGGAACTGCTCAAGTTTGTTCTGTTCTGAACTTTTTTAGCTCTTACCATATAATATGAGTTTATATCCACCTTCCCTTATCAATTTATGACAACTGCGTCGTCAACTTAGGGAGTATTCTCTACTTTGTAGGGATGTCGATTTCAAACTTCAGAAAACCAATAAGTGTTAGTTAAGGTATGGTACTTTCTATTTATAATATCTTAAAGTGATGTTCATTCAATATGCATGTAATAGTCAACTATCACTAGTTTTTTTTTTCAATCTTCTGCTGTAAGCTTATCCTTCCATCTTATTTTGATCTTGATGTCATATATCTTGCTTGCATACGAAGCAAGTTAATTTTTAATGCTGAAATATATGTGTGTGTGTGTGTTAAACTATAGTTTTATTATGATATATTATATATAAACAAATTTAGTAAAATGAAAAATACTTAATTTCATGAATCAACACAAGATTGGTAAGTAGTAGGCAAGTTCTTTCCTTTCCCTTCCTAAAAGGTTTGGGTTCAGGACTCGACAGAAAAAAAACTTGTGTCAGGCGTGACAATTATAGTCCCTTAAGCTGGACTAATCAGTCCTACTAATAATGAAATCCAAATACTAGTGAAATGAACAAAAATAAATAAATAAATAATATGGATCAGCCCTAAAGGACCATAATTCAATCACACAAAACCAAAAGGCAGTTAAAGTCAAGTTAGCATAAATGGGGGTTTCCTAATGGTTAACGAGCATAGCTAAAAAATTAGAAAGATGATAAGGAGGGAGATAAATTTTCTTTGAGCCACTCTTCTCAAGTACTTCTTATGCTTCAGTTGTTGAGTGGTATCATCTATATGTTGGCACCATTTTCACTTCAGTATGCGCTTCTTTAGATGTGCACTTCTTTAGTAATCAAGTAACTATTGTAGAGTAATAGATATATAACCTTCTAGGAATGGTAGGAGATCTCAATCCTTGGTAACTTCACATCGAGTCTTCATGGCTCTGAGGCTAAGCAGGATAAAAGAAACCTAAAAATCTAAAAAAAAAGATAAACTAAAAAACGCAAACAAATTAACAAAATAAAAAACGGGAGGGGTGAAGGCTTATCAAACTCACCAAACCCTAACTAATAGACTAGCAAAACTTTAGTAAAATTTGATTTCACTAGAATTAATATATCTTTATAAAGATATATCACTTTCAAAATGGTTAAATATATTTTTAGTCTTTGAAAAATTAAAAATTTTGTATTTGATCAGCGCTTAACGTCTCCTTCTAATGGCAGGGACTAAAATTTACTAAAAAAAAATTTTAGGGACTAATTTTTAACAAAAAAAATTTCAAAGACCAAACACAAAATTTTTAATTTTATAGGAACTAAAAACATATTTAACCCTTTCAAAAAACATATCTTATAAAGATACATGAGACATAAACTAGTTGTAAAAGCATATACCCAAGTATAATTTATACAAAGCCACTAAATTTGGTATAGTGAAGAGGGATTTAAATAACATGTATAAGACTAATTAGGAATTCAAACCTCAATATTACTTATGTACTTAAAAAAAAAGGTAGTTTATTGGCTTCGGGTACAAACTTATATATAAATATAATTTTATCACAATTCACCTTCCCTTCTCTAGTTATTAAATTGAGATGGATGGAAAAGAAACTACTAATGTACCTTTCGATGGCTGAGCACACTAGAGTAGTTAATTAACGGCTGAGAGAAGGGTACCTATATAAAGTGAAAAATAATGAAAAACCAGGGGCCGTATAGCAAAATTCTTTGATTTTTTATTTTATTATTATGTTGAGTTAATTTGCTGTCGGCTAGAAATTCTGAGGGGCCCAAGTACGAAATGGACCAATAAGAATCTACACGTGTCACGTTGAAGGCTAGGGATCCAAGAAGATCTTCCACACGTTGTAATAAATTTATAGGTAGTTCCATTTGAAATTTTGCTACGTATGTTTCCCCTCCATGCAGCTACTGGCATCATAGTTTGACATTTGTCCATTCTGATCGCACCACGTGTGCGGTTGCACTTGCACTTTCATTATCTTGCCCTTCAAATCAGCATGCCCAATGTTCAAGTTATTATATTATATTATATTATATTATTGTTACTATATTTCATTTTTGTTATTTAAGAAAAAACAGTTTATTTATAAGATTTGTTATTCTCGTACATTACATCCTTCGTAATAGTCAGAGAGGTTAAGATTCGAAGGGGTAGCCTCGTACAGTTGTACCCCCAAAAGGGAAAATCAAAGAGGTAGCTAAACGACTGCTTGAATTTAAGAATGCATTTTCATGAGAATAATTTTCCTTTTCTCATGATGATAATTCACTTGAGACATTCTTGTAGGGAAACAAGCCGAGTTGAGCTTAGCTAATTTATGTATAACTCATATTTAAATGAGTTAAGTTGAACCGAATTATTTTTTTAGGTGAGTTGAACATTCATGTTCGTCCTATTTATTGAAATGTTTGTGAGTTGACGAGTTAATTTGTAAGTCACAGTAAGTTTTTTTTTTAAAATAACATTTAAGCTAAAACTAAAGTAAATGATGTAAATATTATTTCAAGATCTTATTTTTTTTTATAAATTTAACAAATCATAATTATAAAGATATACATGTTGAATGCTTCTGCATTTCAAACTAAAAAGATGAACACAACACATGTCATTTTAAATTATTCGATACATTGACAGAAATTATGATCCACACATAAATTTGGGACTTTGTCATTTGGGTTAGGGAAAGAGTTGGAGGTGGGTAGGGTTAGTGAATAAAATGGGTTGAATTGGCCCAAAATGGCTAAAAATAAATTAAAAAAAATCTTTTTCAACCCACGAGTCAACGAGCCCTACCCTGCTTCTTCCCCGCTTAACACCAGAGTCAAACAAGTCCAACCCGCGTGAGTTAAAAATTTTAAATGAGCTAAAAATTTCAATTTGCCCTACGAAAAAGCCAAATTGTTCGGTCTGCCCCACTAAGTTGAACAAGTTTTACCATCCCTACGTTCTTGTATAATTTTAAAGTGTCACTTTAAATATATACTCTTTTTTTAAAATGAATTATAAATACACTTTAATTTATATAAAAATAACATTTTAGTCTTCACCTCTTTAAAAAAAAAAACCGGTACTTACAACTTGCACCTTCATATCTAATATGATATGGTTCTTGTCTCTTGAGGTGTGGACGCTGTGTCTATTTTGTTTTGAGTTTGGATAGTCAAACTCCATTCAAATAAGATCAAACATAATTTTGAATGAAAAATGTTTATTTGGATAATTTTTCATACAATTAATTGTGGCACTAAATCTTGGTTAGAGTGGAAGCAATAAATAGTTGTCTTTCCGTTCAAAATATCATGCTGAGATGTATAAGTACACTGCTTTTCCAATACTATCCTCACACATTTATAACAAATCCTACTTCAATCACATGCATTATTTTAGAAATCATAGAGTACAATTTTTTTTTTTATGAACAATGGGGCTAAAAGCCTGAACAAAAATAAGAACTACAATCCCACAACACGAGAAAACAGAATATCTGTCCTATTGGCCAACAAAGCCAAGGACAAAAAATTAGGAACAAATTTGAATGGGTGACAGCCAATCAGGTAATCATGACCAAGCTTGGTTAATGTGTTAGCACAAAAGTTTACTTCCCTAAGTATATGTCTAATTTGAATGTTTCAATTTGAGTTCTATGTTAATAATAACTTCACCAAAGGAGAGCAAAGGTGATAGTCATCCAGGGGATCATGAAGGAAATTAACTGCACACTTGGAATCCAAATCAATGATCACTTGCTGAAGACCACAGTGGGCTGCCCAGGAGATACCAGCAAAGGCATCCCAAAGCTCAGCAAAAGTGACAGCGCAAGAACCAATGTTAAAGCTAAAAGTTGACAGAAAATTACCACAATGATCTCTGATAAGCCCACCGCAAGAAGCAATGCCACTAGAGTTAATAATAGAGCCATCTACATTAATTTTATACCATCCCACTGGGGGGATCCCAAGAAATATGCATGACCTCATACTGGGGAACCACGTTCCTGGAAAAAATAATGGAGTTCCTCAAACGCTGATAGTCTCTAGAGTGAGCCACTGACTTTCCACTTAGCTCTGCCGGAGATGGTTGACATAATTCCAAAACCCCTCCATTTCTAGCTTTTCAGATGGAAGTACAAGTAGTCAGAAAGAGAAGAGGCCACTCATCCTCATTAATTTGCTGAGTTCTCACTGACATGTTGTCCTTCAGCCAATTCTTGAAATCACCTTGGTAAAAGAAAACATGAAAAGAACTATGTACAATGCTCTTCCATGTCTCTTCCTCAATACTACAATCATGGAGGACATGAAGCATTGATTCTTCTGCTGACTGATAAGTGTCCAATTTACGCAAAATTGACCTATCAAAATGACACTTATCTATTATGTTTTTTAAAGAATTATCTAATTAATTCCCCATTATTTTGTAGGTTTCTAATATATTTTGGTAGATGGATGCAAGAAGAATTTATTAAGGAATAATCCCATAAGGAATGGAAGAAAAAGGGCAGAATTGGAAAAGAGCTTAAAAGAGAAGATTCTGGACGAGGCACCGCTCAGCGAGGAACTACACATCGCTCAGCGCTCAAGAGAAAATCGCTCAGCGGTATAACACTTATCGCTCAGCGAACTTAGGTCGGCAAGCCACTTGCGCCGGCGCAATAAATGCGCCAGCTGGAGCCAGCCTGGCGCCGCCACGCCACGTCAGCGCCGCCCTGCAAAAGCTGCCGAGCATTTAATGAAGACGCGTAAAAGTACAATCGCTCAGCGATAGTGCGCCGCCACCCAGCGATTCAGAACTTATCGCTCAGCGATGGTACTAAAACTGCTGAGCGATGGACCCCAAATTTTGCCTATAAATAGGGAGGCCGAGACCACTTCGAATCCATCTCTTCTTCCCCCTCCAAACACCATTCTTTACACATTTTGTTGTACTTTAAAAGCTTAGTTTAGTTTAGGTTAGATTAGGAACAAAGACGAGGCTTGTGAAGGAGCCGGAGATCGAGGAAGCTTGGCGAAGCCATGGCCATGACGGCGTGAGCACGTGTCATGGTAAGTGCCTAAACCTTGCCTCCGAGATTCTGTTGTAAGATGGGTTCCTAACCCTCTTTTTGTTGGGATTTTGATTACTATTGTAGTT
>QANU01076562.1:951462-1055371 GCA_003254905.1 Nissolia schottii | reverse complement strand
TGGGAACCAGAGTCCGATAGCACTATTTCATAAGCAGATTTAACACTAAATTTACCATTCATAGTTGGGAGCCAACCTATGCTATCTAGACCTATAGAACTGTTAGGAGCTTTAGTGGACATAATAATATTACAAAATCTGAGTTAAGAAATTGCAGTAATTTTACCTGCTTATAGATGCCATTCTGAGCAAAGTCAGCCACCTTACATTTTCATTGTTTATACACACAGGTTGGACAACAACATCCTTAAGGTTAATATTGATTCTTGTGATCCATTGATCATTCTAGAAGCTTATGGAACATCCATCACCAACTCTCCAAATAATATTATTTTGAACCAGGGTCACACATTTACAATCCCCCACCACACATTAGAGGCGCAACTCTTATTGTTGATGACAGGAATATTTTCTGACCCACAAGAGTATTTGACCCAAAGAGCATTCCTATTCGTAGCAAGGCCCCAGTCGAGCTTCATAAGGAACACATCATTAATGTCCTTTGCTTTCCAAAGCCCCATACCAACTTTACTCTTTGGACGACAAATTTTCTCCCAGCTCACCCTGTGGATTTTGCGATGATCAAACGACCTACCCCCATATAAAATTGCGGTAGATTTGATCAATCCAATTGCACACACTAATTGGGAGCTTCATGGTTTGCATCATGTACGAAGGGATAGTAGCCAAAGCAGATTGGGCCAAAGTAACTTGACATACAAGAGAAAGGGTATTAGATGTCCAACCATTCAACTTGTTCTACATTCTATCAATGATGTATTGGAAATTTTGAAATTTGAAACGATCATGAAGGAGAGTCACTCCAAGATAACGCCCCAATTCAGTTGTGAGATTAACGACCAATGCACCCCTGAGCTCTGTTTTCCTGTTATGATTAACATTCCTTGAAAAGAAAACACATGATTTATTGAAATTAATTCTTTGACCAGAACTAGTGCAAAATAAATTAAGAATACCTCTGATGATATCACTTGGTCCATGGTCACAGAAGCAAAAAAGAACTAAATCATCCATAAAACAAAGATGTGGCAACTTAGGACCTATTCTCAATAGTTGGATCGGATTCTAGGAGCCATTCTCCACAACATCATCACTTATCTGGGAGACTTCTCAATGCAAAGAACAAAGAGATAGGAAGATAGCGGGTCACCTTGCCTAACCCCTCCCAAGGTTTGAAACACTCAATGACAATCACATTCCAAATAAGATTCATAGCACTAGATGTCATGCAGTGCCAATATCATAGAGTACAATATAATATATATCTTTTGTAAGAATAATTTATTTATAATAATATAATATAATTTTATTTATAATATTTTAAAAATAAATATTTATGTAAAATCTTACAAAGTATTTATATAAATTCATTTATAAGTTAATAATAATATTGATATAATAAATTAGAATAATAAAAATAAATATATAATTTTTATGATAAATTAGAACAACTTATTCAAATATTCAAAAAATTAAAGTAAAAATAAAATAAAGCAAATTATAATATTAACAGTATAATATAAACTCATGTCCTATTTAGTAATTATACATTTAAAAGTGATTTTGACTAACGTCTTCAAAACAATAATATTTATTCTATCATAATCACTTTTGACATAAAAGTTTTCAAACATAAATCACATTGAATCAACTCACTTTTTACCAAAATCAATTTTGATAGAATCAAGTTGATGCAAATTCCTATTTACAAACTCTAGCCCAAACGCACTATAAAGAGTGACAAAAGTCCAATTTATTTTAACCAATTGAGTATGGATAATATTAAAAAAAAGTGACTAGAAATCTAATTTTCTTCCATTTTCACCCACAATTTGAGAGGAAAAAAATATATAATAGGTCTCATCTACTTTTTATATTTTTAATTTTTTTCTGCATCCAAATAAAGAAACTTAATTTCTTACTTTTTCATCCTTTCCATTTTCTTCCTCTCATTTTCCACTCAATCAAACAAACTCTAAGGCTTCCTCTATGTCTATGGTGTGAAATTGGCCTATTAAATAGGTGTGAATGATCTAACCGTCTATCTATTTGATTATAAATAAATGGTTGAGATGCATGGTGCACCTTACTTGAAATGGTGCACAATGCATGCACGCAAGGTGCACCCATAGGTCCCGCCCCTTACTTGACAAAGTTCACTGTCCTTCCACGAGGACGGGTGATTACTTATTAAATGGGAATATTTTTTTTTTCAATTAGATTTTTTATAATGTGGTGTCAAATTTAATTGTTTATCATTATTTTTTTTATTTTGCTTGTTTTATGTATAGAACTCACTTCATCAATTAATAATGAGAGATCAATTTAATTTTGATGTATTGTTAATGATTAAAAAAAATCAATTTTACTTAGTTATCCAATTATGTATTGATCTAGACTCAAGCCATTTAGAGAAAGGTTAGACCTAATTTATGTGAAAATTGAGTAGGGCATACAAAAATCGATTTGAACCTGTTAAGGACCAGCTTATACGTCTACTTGAATTACCAAACTCGATGCAATTATTATTGTTTTTTATTTTATTTTTACTACCCTTACTTTTTTTTTGGGCATTTTAGAAGAAAAGAGGCAAAATAGATGATCTTCTAAATTTCTTTTTATTTTTGATCATTTCCTTTCATTGTCTCATTACCTATTTGTTATAAAAGTATCTGAGATAGATCTGTAACTCAAACATCGGACATAGTCCAAGAAATTGAGAGATGATAAACACAATTGTTGTAGCTAAAGGTGATAGTGGTTGTGATCTTAATTGACGGCAGTGATACTTACAGAAGACACTCCATAATGCAAGTAAGTGTTTTTCTTAGGTGTAAAGTAGTAATAGATAGATTGATTGTGTCTTAGTATGAAGACTGTTTGCACTTTATATAACTTATCCTGGTTAGGTAGTTTTGGCTGTTGGGTAGCCTTTATTAAGCCTTTGTAACGGTTGAGGATGAGTTTAATTGGGCTGATTAAAGTCTCATCAACCCATAAAGTAGAAAACCGTTATACATAAATATGTCAGCGAGCATTTACAAACATCATCACTTCTAGCAGTTACGGTTCTTCAATCGGTTGACCTAAGATGAGGTGAGGGATGAACTAACTTGTCGAGATCTCGTATCTTCACTCATTTCGATCATACAGTACATAAGTCAAGTCCAAATTTAGTTCGTAACGCTATTATTCATATATACTATTAGAGACATGAAGGAAGAATAACATGAATTGATTTATGTGGAATTTGCATTTCATAACACGAAGCTCTCTGTTTCAATTCCATTTTCCTTATCTTTCATTTCTCTCTCATTGTCACATAATACGCATATTATAAATTAGAGGTCTTCTTTCAATATGTTCCTGGAGCTTACATTAAATGTGCTTAAAAACCATATAAAAACTTCTCTCAATTGAAAGATCCTTCCATTTGGTCCATTAAGTGGGTCTTCGGACTAAATAATAATAAGGTCATAGTCCCTATTTGGTCTCTCAACTTTTTTTATTGTTTACTTTTTTTAGCCAAGAATCAAACTTAACCTGCGGGAGTGTGGAGAGACGATTAATTTTGTTGAAAAGCTAAGATAATAAAAAAAAGTTAGAGGACTAAACGTGAGTTTCGCCCTGATAATAATAATATTAATAATTCACAAGTGAAAAAATGAAAATGTAAATAAGAGTGTTTGTATGCACAACTTAGTCAATTTATTCAAATTTTATTATATGTGCTATATTGAAAATAAAAGATTATGCTGATTTAAATTATTGAAGGAAAAAAAAAAAGACTTGGTCCTCGTTTTGCCGCATAGAATTGGAGATAACATTGAGCTCATTAATTTTTAAATTTTATGTTCGATAAACTCTTTAAAGTTAGAATCATAATTCCATATCGCAAATTTATGAAATTAAAAAATAACCAGCTAAACCATTTTCAATTCTTAACGTATGCAAATGTTTAGAAAATTTGAAAAAATAAAATAAAAACCAAAAAAGTGAAAAAGTAATTTAAAAATTGATTAGTTGGTGGGCTTTAGTCTACCATTCAAATACTAACACATGGAGGTTCTCTAGTTTGTCATATTAGACTTCTCTCAATTAATAAAATAATTGTTAGCCATTATCATTGGAATTGGAGCGTGAAAAAGATACGTGGGTTGCCCCACTTCATAACAAACAAATTTAGGTACATGTCTTGGAGGGAACTTGGGTGTGTATTGAAAGAGACAATTGGACTTTGATTGGTTTGGAGTTGGTGATGAATGAAATTAACCATTCATTTTGATAATTAAATTCGTCCAAAAGATATATAGTATTAGAAAAATCTTTCATGACCGGCATCATGGGGTACACTTTCAGATTGGGTTCTATCTTCTTCTTCTTTATAAAATAAAATTAAAAAAAAAACCTAGTTTGATGGGTCACATATGAGATGATTGGGACATAATCTGTAAAATGCATTCATGCGTGTAAGGTTTTCTTCTGAGGAGGGAAGAAGTATATATATTCAAGACTCAGTAGATACTCTTCGCACCTACTATATAAGTGGTCTTTCAATTGGATCACAATGAATTAATTGAATATTTGATAATAGGATTTGAATATCGATAATTGGTAGGTTTCTTCTTCCTTTTTCCTAAATGTTTCACCCTTAATGCACGTAATACCCGATACCATGTTTCTAAGATGTACCTAGGCCCAAACTGAATGCAATATAATATATATTATTGGGCTTTGCTTGTCCCAAATATTGTCCTTTTTATGCCAAGCTACAAGCATGACCTGCCTGTTTGAATTTGTCCCAACTTCTGTTTGGGCTTTGGCCCCATTTAACCACCAAGCAGGAATTTTTCCATCAAAAAATTAAGGGGGAAAAAAAACTTCGACCAAAAAGACAAAGGTAAGAACAGTTGTCATGACCAAAAAAGGAGAGGGTAAGAAAACTATTTAAATTTAGAGTTATGCTAAGGTAAGAATACTATATTTTTATTTTATTGATTAAATGATGAAATCTCTCACTTTATTTTCTAAAATGAGGGATTCACACTCACACTCACTTTAGAGGATTTTTTTCCATTATTATAAAAAATTATATGCTTGGCTTTTAATATAATATTTGTGAGTGTTAAATAGATTTGTTAGCAATATAAAAACTTTAATACTAGTTGAATAAAAAAAAAACTACACCAGCCATGTATTAATGTTAAATTCATAATATATATTATTAGTATACATTTTCTTACATCAACATTTGCTTTTAAGTAATTTGTCAAGGTTGAACCCTTTTAATAATGTATCAATATACTGTTAAATGTTAGAAAGAAAAAAAAGAAATAACAAATCAAGATTAAGTTCTTTCATTGAAATAGTCATTATAAAGTGCCATGTTATCACACATTTCGACATTTCTTTGAAAGAGTTGCAAAATCCAATGTCTTCTCACAAAGCAGAGAAGGATCAGCTCATGGAGCTTCACTTATTAGGCATATCCACATGGTTTTTCAGTCCAAGGCACGAGGCCATGTTACCTTTATTAATTAAGCTGTACACTTTTATTGTTATTTTGGCCAGTCACCATCAGATAGTATAGAGGCCACTATCATATATATTGCAAAATCACACAGAGAGAACAACACAACACATATTGCGATTTTAATTCAATCTTGCTTGGCTTTTTCCATTTTAATTAAGTTCCCTTTAATTTGTTCGTGAGAACCTTTTTCGTCAATTGTCATGTTCAACGATTTTGCTGCCTTTTGGGAGAGAGATGTGTGATGATAGCTACTTTCAAAATGAGGCTTAACCTTTAGACAAAGTGATTTAAGCTTTAGCCAAATAGAAACATGTTATTTTAGGGTGTAAATGGCGGGATTGAGTCGGGTTGGATTGAACCATTATATAGGATTATTAAGTCGTAAATTTTTATAACCAAAAAATAAAACAAAGTGATATTTAATAACATATTTTAAAATAAATCATATTAATATAAAAAAACGTTACGATAGGTAAAATATTTTTTTTACCATGGTAGGTAAAATATATTAGTTGAATTAAAAAATCTAAAACTTATTATTGATTATTTAAAAAAAATAATGTAGATAATTACTTCGAATTGGGTTGAGTCAATCCAAATCTTAACTCAAACTCACCCGTAAAACACACTAGATTGTAACCTAAATCTAACTAAGGAGGTTTTAAGTATGGTCGGATCATGCACATTCTAAATTATTTATATTTATTTATGAGACATCTTTGAGAGAGACATGCATAAAAGTATACTCTAATGTAAATTTTGATTTTTCTCTCAAATAGTCGTTAAAAAACATATATATTTTTTTAAAGTTGTGTCATAAATATATACCAATAACATATTTTTTTTTCTTTTGGAAAAACCATGGGTGAGGTGGACATGTTCTTCCATTATCCATCTACTTGCCCGGTTCTCAGCTGAGAAAAAGTAAAATCTCAAGTCCTAGCTAGAGACTGTGAACTTTGACTAATGTTGAAGGAAGAGATTGGTGGGATAAGAAAGAAAGAGAGCAACCATGTAGATTTTGAATGATGCAAAACTTTAAAAAGTGAAAAGATTCTTCTTCGATCGAGAAAGCAATAAAAATCTAATCAAAAGAGAATTTCTAATAAAATATTATTATTATCATTGTTTCACCCTAATCTTCTAAGTTATGCGGTTTTCTGAAAGCTACGTTTGGTTATTGTTACAATCTAAAAACAAATATTAAAAATCCAAATAGCCATGCTTGCGCTGGTAAGTGGAGATTATAAGCTGTGCCATATTTGATTATGGGCAAGACCTCGAATTAAAGGCATATATATTTGGCGCACTCAACAACACTCCTATTCCTTTTTCCCCACGCAAAATTGAAGTAAAAGTAGTAAAATAGAAGTGCCACTTACTCCAAAGAGATTAATTAAAATAATACCATTATTAAAGTAAATGTAATTGTGTATCAATCAAGGAATAGGGAGAGCCACTCTGCGGAACAAGCATCACTTTACTGGAATCTGCTATAGGTTTATTGAATAGAATATTTGCACATGGTTTACCATATTAATCTTGGATCATTTGCCTTAACAATTTAGCTTTTGGGCAAGGAAGATATGATAGCATTGCTACTGCTCTTTTTGGAGTTGGAATGTTAGCATAGATTACCTTCAACGCTCTCTTCCTCTTCTTCTATAAAAACTACTAACCAAGAAGAAAAAGGAGAAACAACTTCAACCTAACCACCATAGTCACACTATCCTCTACCCTAAGTGACATAACTACATAATTAACTTGTGGCCCAAGACCAAAATAATTTTAGTTTGGGTTTTGTTAACAATAACCTGTATTGTATTTATTAAGAAATTAAAATCAAAAGCTTTAAATTTAAAGTAGAAATTATTTGACGTACTTTTAAAATTTCCTAATACATTAAATATGTTTATTTTAATAATTTTTTATTTTTAATATCATAATAAGTCTAATGTTCAATTTTTTAAAGGTGAATTCGTCCTAAGATTACTAAGTCCTCAATTACAAATTTCACTATATAATTAATTAAAAATACTTCAAGTGACATTTCCATTTATCTTGCGTGATACAAGATGAGATTGATTAGAGATTTAAGTCAAGGATCTATTTCTGCTTTTCTCTCACTTTATTTTCTTCTCCCTACTAGCCCCATTAAGTGCAACTACGTTTAACAAAAAAACTATAAATCTATATTTTTCAAATTAAAAGCATAACCAAATAAATTCTAGATGAGGGCCGGTGAAAAAGAAGCAAGAGAATAATGCCGGAATATAACTCCCTTTTTGAGATTATGTCTATAGAAAATAAGTATCCGTCTACATAATTAAGTTTTGGGTAGCTTTCTATGTGGGTCAAACAAATTGAAAAGATCCAAGAATTTGGTCACACAACCACACAAACACAAACACACTCTAGAACTTATTCGGCTGACTGAGTCTGCGGACTTACTCACCTACCACATTTGAAAGAAGAATTTGAATGGTTCTTTGTCTCTGCCTCATAAACTTTTGTAACTTTTGGTCAAGGAAGGAAAGGGAAATTAATCAATTGCCCTTTATCTCACACTCACTAACTTGCCAAGTTGCCACTCTTCAACAGCAAAACAAAAAAGGAGAAGTTTCCTTGCAAATGCCTTTTTCGCTTTAAGCCAAGTGTGTCAAGCAGGTTGAGGTGGTCAATCATGTACGTATCTGCATTGATCTTTTGTTGGAAAAAAAATCATTTGAAATAGAATTTGTTTTATATGTTTAAGCTGGCTGAAAATTGATTAAAGAGATGCATGCAAAGAACCATGTAGGACGGATTGGAGAATAGTGACAAAGACGATGATGAAGATTCAAGATCAAAAGAAAGACACTTTCCTTTAATTTTTTACTCCTTAGCTACTTTCGAAATTGAGCCTGACATTGAAGCCCTTGGGAAGAAGACATGCAACAATGGAAACATGACAATGACGAATTTGAGGATGTTCTCTCTAACTGGGCATCGGATGACGCACATGTCACATATTATTTGGCTATCTCCCCTTAGTTTATTGTTAGGTTTTAAATTTTCCTTAGGTTTCAGTTACCTCGTAATTTAAGCTATTTCTCTATGCATTCTCTTAACAAAATCAATTTTATGCCCATATATGTCACTATAAGAAAATAGCTCATTACCGTCGACATTACCATCGACATTACCGTCGGACACTGGCACACGGTAAAGAGGTCGATGGTAATCATTTTACCGTCAGAAAACGACAACCGACGTTAATTATCGTCGGTATAAACCGACGTAAACCGGTTCACATTTGAATACATTTGAATCGGTTCACCATCGGCTTAAGGCGACGGTAATATAATAATATTTTATTCACATACCACGGTCGGTCAGCACCGACGGTAAGTATATTAGTATTTTAGTTCGTTACCGTCCCATATATCCGACGGTAATAATTACATATTTATAAAAAATAAATTGTAATTCATTTTGTACTATTGGTTTTAATAAATTACTATAATCATATCAATAAAAAAATTTAATCAAAAAATAACTAATTAAATATTTATATGTTATGTGGTGGACAACATATATTCCGTTCATGGTTGGTAGAATTTAAAGATGGACGGTGCACATGCGAAAAATATGGTTTCTTAGGTAAGCTGCAACAGCCCAAAAATTAATTTTGCAAAAAGATCGGGACACTCTTTATCGCGCGCGCAGGGGGCAAATCCATTGATTTGCATTTCTAAGAGCCCAAATGGATTGGACTCATGCGCGCGAGCCCAACTCCCTTCTCAACTCTTTTTAGCAATACGACAACTACTAAAGGTATATAAACACTTAAAAGGTTTGTAATCTAACCAAGGTGGGACTAGAACTTTTGAAGTTTACATAACCTTCCTCTTACCCATTGTTTATGTTGTGATAATTAGTAATACATAAAATTAGAAATAGCTAAAGCACAGAGAACGACATTTGATATTTACGTTGGACACTGGTGGTGCTACTTATATGCTTTGGTACCATTGAGTTAGAGTCCCAATTGACATTATCGTTCAATGTTGGAGATGGGAGTAATGAATGTGACACTTTACCTGGTAGTGGAGCAGTGAATCGGATATCCTCCATGGTACTACTTTGTTCAAATACATGGAGTCCAATTTGCAAGGGGCCCCCAGGCTTAGCACATGGTGGTGTCAGCTCGTCGGGTAAGTTTTAAGTTTCACTCAATTCCATTTATTTTCTAAAAAAACATCATCAATCTCACGTTTGAATTTTTGACCCAAAGGCAGAATGGTTATATGATCCAGCCCAGCCAAGTTAGTGCTACTAATTTCATGGCGTTGATGATAACCTCGAGGCAAAATGATTCACAAGTTTGTTCACTAATGAAACAGAGAGATATGGCAGGGAACTTGTTGCGGAACCAAAAAGAAATTGACGATCCCCAGCAAGAATGGTTGAACAGCGTTGGAATCTGTTCCAGGCATTGACAACCTAATCTCCGTGTGATAATTTTATCAAAGGACTCCCGTACAAATGGTTATGTAAAATTTTATCTCTCATGTATGATTTTTTAACATGGTCTCACTAAATTTAAATTTAAATATACATAAAATGATTGTCTTAACTCTAGATATTATGACAGATAGCACTTTTTAGTACCATGACAAACATTGTCCAAAGTAAAACATTATGTAGTATCACATCAAGCTAACTGAAGGTTTTGAAGTTTACATAACCAAGGTTTTATTTCAAAAAGTTCTAGTCCCACATTGGTTAGATCACAAACCTTTTAAGTGTTTATATACCTTTAGTAGTTGTTATATTGGTAAAAAGAGTTGAGAAGGGAGTTGGGCTCGCGCGCATGAGTCCAAGCCATTTGGGCTCTTCGAAGTGCAAATCGATGGATTTGCCCCCTGCGCGCACGAAAAAGAGCATCCCGGTCTTTTTGCAAAATTAATTTTTGGGTTGTAGCAGCTTACCTAAGAAACCATATTTTTTACACGTGTTCTAATCTATTTTATTCTATAGGTCATTCAACAACTACCATGCATACTCTAGTTATTGTGCAAAGTGTAAGTTAGAGGCATACCTATTTGCCAGCAATGCCTCGTTCGATCTCCTTTAAACTTTAGTCTGCAATTAAGCTACAACCCCATGTATATTACCAATTAACAACAACTAAGTTCAAATACAATTCCTTCCAAAACATAAACAAAATTGAAAACAAAGGAAATAACAATGCAACAGAAGGTGGACCTCTAGCGGTGGTGGCGCGTTGCGGTAGACCAGCAGTGGTGCGGTGGTGGCGCGGTAGACCCGCGACGGTGCCTCGATAGACCTGCGGTGGTGGTGGATTGGGGGGGCGGGAAAAATCGGAAGGGGAGAGAAGCATGAACGGAAGAGATGAAGAAGAAGAAGAAGAAGAAGAAGAAGCGGCGGTGGACCTGCGGTGGAGTGAGGGCGGAGAAGGCGGAAGGGGAGAGAAGTTGGAAGGAAAAATAGAAGCTGGAGGGGGAAAAGAAAATGGGAAGAGGAGAAAGGAAATTCGTTTAAGTGTCCGGGTCTCAGGCGTTACCGTCGGACACCACCGACGGTACCAGTACAGTCTGATGGTAATAAGGATGCACCAAAACACAACGTTTTTTTAAAATTGTTACCGTCGACCAATTAAAATTGGCCGAAGGTAACCAAAAAAGTGGCGCCAATTTTCGGAACCAAAATATTTCGAAGCGGTTACCGTCGAAATAGCAACCGACGGTAAAGTGTGTTGAACACGTGGTTGTTTACAATTGATGGTAATTTACCGTATGCTTTGTCCGACGTTAAGTTTTTTTTTTTTTTTACTTTCTTTAAATCAAAATCTCAAATTGTTACCGGCGACTGTTACCGACGGTAGCGAATAATTATCGTTGCTGTTACGGTCAGCCAGCTTTTTCGACGGTAATACCGTCGGCTCGTGTCTGACGGTAATAGTCAGTTTTCTAGTAGTCTTTCGATCAGATTAATGAATGCAATCTTTTACCTTTGGCCAACAAAAAAATCATTTTCATCCCTGAACTTGGCAACTTCCATTAATCTTGTCTCCAAACCTTCAAAATCATCAAAAATGTCCTTGAAGTTATCAAACATCCATCAAGTCCATCCCTAGGATTAAGGTAATGAGAGAAAATTTTGATGGACATTTGGCAACTTCAAGGATAATTTTGATGATTTTGATAGTTTGTCAACAAAATTGATAAAGGAAGTCAACTTTAGGGACGAAAATAATGTTTTACTCTTTTATTCTCATGTCTTGAAAATAAAATTATTGTGCGAAAAGATCAATTTATTCTCAATTTTTATTTCACTTCCCTCCCCAAATTTTTCCTTTGCGGGTGCATCTATGTGGTTCTCAATAGCTATAAGTTGAAAAAATATTTAGATATTTATAATTTTTATTCTTAATAATTATTTTATTTTAAAACTTTAATTTTTATTTTAAAAAATATAATGTATACAATATAATAAAAAAGATTGCTTTAGTAACCATTTTTTCTTCTATACAAATTGGATTGAATTAGTTTTTCAAGACCATGCATGCATTCATAAATTGTAAAACAAAAACCATGCAACCTTCGCATACTTTAAAAAAAAAAATACACTCATAATAACCACTCATTCCCACTATCTACTATGGTCACAACTAATTTAGTAGTTAATGTCTATTGAGAGTATTTTGATAATTATCATACATATTCTTAAAAATGTGTATTATCAATGAAACATGTTTATAATTTATTCATAAGAATCTAAGAAAATATTCTTAAGAATTTTAATTGAGAATCGAACAAGTTTTTAAGGATACTCGAGAACAACATTTTTGGGTATTGCGTTCCCAAGGATGTGATTATTGGAATAAGATTTCAAAGCTTGAACCAATCACCCCCATAACAGTGTTTTTAAGCAGTGTCCTAAGTTGCAAAACCAAGAGTTGAAAGTTTTAAAGTTGTATAAATGTTTTTGATAAATTTTAGGGTCTATATGATTTTTGTTTTTATTTCTTGTTTTCATTTCTTCTATTTCATGTATTAAGATTTTTATAAAAGAAATAGTGAAAATAATAATAAAATCAAGAAATAAGATTTTATATTTTAACTATTTTCATTATTTTCTTCACAAATTCATAAATATCGGAAACAAAACCAAACAATCCCTCGCATTTCAATCATAAACTTTTCACTCTTGGTTTTTTTAACAAATGATTATTATTAGAAAATAATAATAATATTCAATTTGTTTATAGTAATGGTTTTACTTTGGTAAGTTGACACAAGAAAAAAATAAAAAGATTACATAGTCATGGCCTCTTCACGAAGAAGAGCCAAAATCTCCACTGGAGGCGAGTTACAAACCTCCCTCACCTGACAATCCTAGAGCTCATTCGGGCAAGACAATCCGCACACTTATTAGTCGTGCAAGGAATATGATGAATAGATACGTCTCAATCCGTACTGAGGAGCTCACAGATGTAGTTAACCAAATGGTGAAGTATAGGAGATCATTGGCTTTTAGGCATTTGAACTAGACCCACAACGATTGCACAATTTGATTCACACAAGGTTCCTCCACCCTTTATCCCAAGAAAACACAAGACCCTCTCGAGGTTTTGATGACGTGCGTCCCAAATTTCCAAGCTACCATATCTTTTCGGAGTAATAAACACATCCCAACTCACAAGGTTTAAAATTCTTGGCGCACCATTGGCATTCCAAATAAAGCTCTGAATGGAGCTATCAATTCAACAACAAGTGGCTTCCGAGACCCAAAAATTTTGTATAGAAGGGTATCAATGAGACAACAGACTTAGCAAGACAAATTCTACCCGCTCTATTAAGCAACTTCCCTTTCCAACTAGAAAGTTTTGTTGAAATTCTCTCCATGATGTTGTTGTAGTATTTCTCGTGATACGCCCCTGAATAAGAGGAAAACCCAAGTATTTGCCCAACTTTTTAGTGAAACGAATGACTGAGTTAGAAGTAAGATTATCTCTTTGAGTTCGTGTCACATTCTTCAAACAAATAGCTTGAGACATATGGGTATTAACTTTCAATCCCAAGGCCACACAAAAATCCTCAAGCACCTTCATAACTACGGGTGAGAATAGGTCAGGTCAGGCCAGACCCAACCTTTAACAGGGCAAGCCTGTAGTGTGCTTTATCAGCCTAAGCCGAGCCTATGACCTATTGTAGGCTTTGTTTTTGGCATAAGTCTAACTTGTTAAAAGGCCTAACCTAGACTGAAGCCTGTTAACAAGGCCAATAATTTGAAAAAAAATCATAGAATAGTAAATAAAAGTTTTGGAACAATTCAGGAACAGAATAATATTGATTCTAGAAAAAGAAAAAAAAATACTCATTCAACAGTTGTAACTAAATCAAAATGATTGATAGAATAATTCCTATAAAAAACAAATGATTCAAAAATAATTACTATTTGGGACAAAATAAGATGATCCATGCGTTGGTGACTTTGGAGAGGGTGCCATCGTCAAACCAGGCACTGCTGCAAGCGTAACCTGAGTGACTATGTGTAGGAGCCTGTGAATATGATCTGTGAGCTTGAGTGCGAGACTGTGAGCATGTGAGTGTGACTAGGAGGAGGAGAGGGCAGGGAACAAAGGGAAATGGAAAACAGTGGTGACAAGCTGCTGCAAGAGAGATGGAAGAAAATGAAGAGGTAGAGGATTTGAGGGATGAGAGTGGCACCTGAATGAAAGAATGTGAGCGAGGGATCTAATGTTAAGTTCGTGGATTAGGTTTTAAAATCTTTTAAAATGGGACAAATTTTATTATTTAATAAAAGATTATGCGCTCTTATCACAACATAATGTGTTGGTTTAGTGGTGAAACACCATGATTTTTGCAATGGATCAGAAGTTCTACACTAGCTTTAGGTAATTTGTTAAAAAATATGCTCAACATATACATAGTAGGTTGGCTTATAAGGCTTCATAGGCATTCTAGAAGGCCTGGGCCTAACATTTTAAGATAAATAAACTTATTTATAAGCCTAAGCCTAATTTTTTTTTTAAATAGGTCAAGCTGTAGGTCCTTGTAATTTAATCATTGACATAAAAAAGAATATAATAAAAATTGGAACATTAAAATCGCCAATGTCCTGTAAATTTGCTATTATCTGTTACAGAACAATAATATACCTTGGAAAAGCTAAAACAACTTTTTACACTGTATTGGAATTGGAATTGGAATTCTTGCTCACGTGACTTTGCCAAAGCGGGCAAAGCATATGACTGATGGATGATTTTTCAAATTGAACTTTAACTGCACTGCAATTTGTAAATTGGGTTTTGTCTCTTCTCTATTTATTTCTAGTTTGAAAAGAAACTTCATTTTTCTTCTGCGCGTATGACTAAATTTATGTTTGGTTCATGCATGAGTGATATAATTCCTGCAAATAAAGGAAACGTAAATAAAACTAAAGCCGCAAATCAAGGAAGTATAGGCATGTGCATGCAGGCGGCTGCTCACATTTCAAATGCCAATAAATCCAACTTATTGAAAATTGCTTTTGCCCAAGAAATGTTGTGGTCAATTCTACGCAACATATTTTTCTTTTCTTTCAGAAAAGAGTTAAATGTAAACTTAGTTCTTGAAATATTATCTTAATATTTTAAGTGATTTAAAAAAAATAAAATATTAACTTAATTTTTAAAATTTTAAAATGTTGCTCTACTTGGTTTCTCGGTTAGCAATTTTAATGACTAATAAAGACAACATTTTATAATTTTATTAACTACGTTGACACTCTCAAGAATTAAGTTGACGTGTTATTTTATTCAAGAATCACTTAGGACACCGAGATATTTTTCAAGAACTTATAAGTTGGCACTTAATTATTAAAAAAAATGGATAACTGCGAAAATAATATTATTTTAGTGATTATAAATATGGCTAATTCTTAATGATCAATTACAATAAAATGATTTTTATGTGTAGATTATTAATTAATTTTTTAAGAGTAATGTATTCCATTTAAATTAAATGAAAATTATATAATAAATCACTCAAATATAAATAATTTAAATTAAAAATAATTAGCATGAAGTTATAATAATTAAAATAATTAAAAACCAATTTTGTAAAGAATAGTTCAAATCATATAAATTAATTATTATATTTTAATTATATATTAAATATATCAAATTACATCAGAAACAATTTTATTAAAAATACTTTTAAAATATTTTTTAATAACATAGTCTTTCTCACACATATATTGATATTAGTTAAATTAATAAAGTTGTAACTCATATGACATCTTTTTAGTAACTAGGAAATTGATAAAATTTGAGTTACGAATATAATTTTCGTTTATCTTTATTTTTTTCCTTTTTTTTTTACATTAATGGATATGCATGAATCTGAGATTTCTATAAAAATAAAAAATAAAAAAGAAAATTTAACACTAGTGTCAGTTAAGTCATAGCTCATTAACTATTTCCCCCCTACTCTACTCCTACTAGGGACTCCCAAACAAAAAATAAATAAATGAAGAATAAGTTATAAAGAGATTATTCGTATTTAAATTCCCATAAAGAGATTACCCTGAACCCATAAATATCGTTATTCTTCCTCATTCCATGTGGGTCACTCACTCCCTTGCTAGCTTTTCTCACGAGTTACGCTAATGGACAACCATTCCCTACGGAAATCAAAACTAACAAATTAAGTTTAGAAAAACAATTAAAGCAATTTTTTTACTTAATTGACCTTTTATGATCTGCTCAATTTTCTACATTCTGAATTGGTAACTACAAAATAAAAATTAGTTTACAATAAGAAATTCAAGAAATCTTTAAAATTAATTATGGCTAAATAATGAAATTTACTAACACAATTATTTTTTATAAATAATACATATAAATTTACAAAAAAAAAACATAATATTGTTTTTTAGGGGCACTCATTAACAAACAATATTATTAGCACAAATTTCCTGTGGTTACTTCTAATTGAGGTTTCCTTTCTCACAGCCACACTTGTTAAGTTGCTTCACCATTTGAATTTGAATGGAACTTCTAGTAGCACAAGGAAACTAGGAATATTTGGATACCCTTTCGATCTTATTTTTCATTTTTTTCACAACCAAGAATTACTGCCCCGAAGTTTTGAATTAACTGTTTAATTATAGACCAACCAGAGCGTTGAGTGGAAAATGATCTATAAAGCGAGGATATCTCTCAGAGGATAAAAAATAATTTCTTTTCGTAATTTATTATCTGAGGATTAAAACCTTATCACTTTGTCTTTTAAAATGAGATTTTTATTTTAAATTAACATTAAAAAATTAATTAAATCATATTATAGTTTAATCGCTATCCACTTAGAAGGTGTTTGACACATTGCTTATCAAAATTACCAATAATCTGAATTACTATTAAAAAAATTATAACCTTTTAAATTACTAGTAATGTTATATTGTAATATCTAGTATATATAAGTAATGTAATTGACAATTTTACATTACCACATTTGGTACATCAAAAAGATTGTCAGGTAATGAATGTATTTTATCATAATGCCCTCTAAATAATAAATATAAGGGTTAAATATTTTTTTAGTCCATGTAAAATTAAAATTGTGTTTGGTCCTCAAAAAATTTTGTTAGGAATTAGTCCTTGAAAATAAATTTGGTAGGTTTTAGTCTCCGTTATAAGGAGATGTTATGGTACATTTAACTGTGCTACATGTAGGGCTGTCAAAACGGGGGGGCCCGCCCATTTAGGCCTGTGGGCCTAAACAGGCCGAGCCAAAAATATGCATATTTTTAGGGTCCGACTCGTTTATGGTCAGTCCGCGGGCCTAAATGGGCCGCCCGCTAACGCGTTTATTTTTTTTAAAAAAATTATTTAAAAAAAATTCACTGGCTCACGGGTCAGCCCGCGGGCCAAATGGGCCAGGCCTAAACGGGCGAGTCCAATTTTTTTTCAAATTTTTGCGGGCCTATTTTTTGCATGTAAAGTCCGTCCATATAACCGGGTAAACGGACCAGACCCATTTTGACAGCCCTAGCTACATGTCACATTTAACAGTCACATCAGCACTTAACGTCTCCTTCTCGGTGCTTAATGGTGAAGTAACTTCAGAGTGAAGCAATCCCAAATAGCCCTGAAGCCACTCAGCAAGGCCCTAAATCCGCTCAGCGACATAGACTGAAGTTTTCTATAAATAGAGCTAGTTCAGCTCATAAATTCGAGAGCTCTAATTCATTCCATCGCAGAACATACAGAACAGAGACCAAGGAGAACGAAGAAGAGGTTGGAGATGGAGTCAAGAGTTATCAAGGAGCATGACAACACTTACCATGGCAGTGTGAGAATGTGTCATGGTGAGCGTCCATCACCTTGCCCTTTGATTTCTTCTTGTAAGATGGATATATAATCCTCATATTGTTGGGATTTTGATGAATATTATGCTTTGATTGTATCCATGTAATTCTTTTATATATGAATCTATAATATTCCATTTTACAGAGTTGCCAAAGAAATTCACCATTAATATGAATAGAAATCTGACCAGGCCAATATCAGAGCAAAAATTAAGCAAGTTGTCTTTTCAATTAACCTAATGGGAGCTCACAAAAAAAATTTATCAACATTTTTGGGATATAATCAATGAAGACATCATCAAAGCTGCTAGAAGTTTCTTCAAAGGGGTAGATTATTAAAAAGCTTCAATCATAAACATCTATGTCTTATTCCAAAGGTAAAAAAATGCTACCTCCATGGCTCAGGTGAGACCCATAAGCCTTTGCTTGGTTTTCTACAAAATTATCTCTAAAATTCTTGTGCATCACTTGCGAAAATTCATGAATCTTTTGATTAGTGCAAATCAAGTGCATTCATCAAAGGACGATTCATTAGTGATAACATCCTTGTTGCCCATGAATGCATGCATTTCCTAAGGAGTAAGAGGTATCAGACCTCAAAACTTACTCTAAAACTCAACATGAGTAAGGCCTATGACCGAGTAGAGTAGACCTCTGTAAGGTTCAACATAGAAAAATTAGGATTCAATAGCAAGTGGATATCTAGGGTGAGATAGTGTATCTATTTTTCATTTTCAATTGTCGTGGAGGATCAACCATTTTTTTCTTTAAATAGAAAAGAGTGCTTCACAAAGGAGACCATTTTTCTCCCTATCTATTTCTATTTTGTGTAGAAGGATTATCCTATATGATCTACAAAGTTGAACGTAATAATCTCATCAAGGGATTGAAAGTAAGTAGTAGAAGCCCATTTATAGTCATTTACTATTTGCGGTTGATTCCATACTATTTAGCAGAGCTGAACAACATCATAGTGAAAAGTTGAAAGAGATCCTTGTTATTTACAGAGAAGTTAGCAGGCATGTTGTGAACTTTGATAAGTCTGTGGTCTTTTTTAGTAGAAATATGTGATAACCTGCCTCTTTAAGTGCCATTAAGGAGGGTTAGTAAGACCTTAGGAAGGGTCTTAGGACCTTAGGAGGTGTCGAGGAAGTAGAAAACAAGGTGATCCCTAGTCTGGGGACCACTGCAATGATGCAGTGAAGGCAGTACAGAAGTAGCGTATCGCTATAGTGGCCAAGACCGTTGCAATGGTACGGAGATTGAAGTCCCACATCGTTTAGCCAGCATAGAGGGGGTGTGGAGCTCCCCCTTGAAGGTTTCGCTTCTAGTAGGACTATTCACTCTACTTTAATATTTTTATTTGTGGGGAAGCAGTGTCTCCACATAGGGTGTCAACATCATGTCGAACAGGTCAGGCCAAGCCCTTAACAAGCTTGTTAACTGTTAACTCAAGAGCCTGTCAGGCCGGCCTGTTTACTCACAAATGTTCATTTGTGTTTACTAAAAAAATAAACTTATTTTACCTTCAGTGAGACTCAAACCTGGGACCTCTACCATTCACAGCAATGCTTTATCCACTAGACTAGCATTACGTTTTGTAACATTTCATGCAATCATATTTATTAATATAATTTTATTATTTAATTTTTTCTTTTTAAATAAACCCTAATCTAAAGAGTCCCTAGGACTCTCTCACACTGGCACTGATGTGGCCTACTTGGTATGGGCTGATCCATACCAAACTGGCGCATCACCCGATCAGGCCGGTGTCACCCTAAACCCTATACCCTAAACCATAAAATCCAAACCAAGGCCAGCGTTAGGAGCGAAACTATTGTGCATCATGCCATGCAAGAATTGTATTAATAGACATAGGCCGACGTAATTTTTCATAAGTTCTTATTTCACACAATTAAAGTTACCCACAGTATATTGAGTGAAAGAGAAAACTTGTAACTCAAAAGGCCAACATTGGCCTCAGTTAGGGATCCAAGAACAATAAACACTATCATATAATAAAAGACATGAATTAAAATGTCATTACATAAGTTATCCAACTTGCTAACAGGAAACCCTAAAGAAAACTAATAAACCCCACAATATTGGCTATCTATCACGAGCAAAACCGAAGTTGAGGGTGGTCAGGACAGGTGGTCAGCAAGGATGCAAGAGCAGGAGCTCTGAAATTCTAGAAAGATAAAATTTTTAGAGAGATAATTGCAATTTAGGAAAATGAGATGAGTATTGTGGAATGGGGGTTGGAATTAGTAAATTTATAGGCTACGGGAGTTGGATTCGCCAACACGGTTGGCAAATTTGTGCTAAAATCTCTAATCGTGTAGGCGAATTTGGTTCAAATGGGAGTTTAGGGTTTGTGCGAAATCGCCAACCGTTTTGGCGAATCTGACATGGATGACCACGCGTGTCGCGAAGTCCACGTCAGCCCAAACGGTGGTAGTTGCGTAATATGTTTTGAAACAGGAGTATTTTGATAATTTGTCCCTGTAATAATGGCAAAAGAGTAAAAAACTCTCTATACTATTATACAAAGAGAGTTCCTAAAATAACTACTTTTGAGATCCATACACAATTAACCTAACTTCTGCATATATTATATTTTTTTTAATTAATAACTTGCATTTACAAAATGATAAACCACCCCACCCACGTAAAATATAACTACCACTCACTCACCCATTTCCTTCCCAACCCACGCAAATTCTTGATCAATCAAATTATCCTCTTTCCATTTCATCATTGCATTAATCAACTATCATCCACTCTTGCCTTGTACTCCATTGATACTCATCTTCATTCAAGATAATACTCATTTCTACAAAAATAAGAGATGCGGCTTTGTGCCTGCCCGCTAGTTACAATAATAGCTCTCTCCCTTTTGCTTTTGATTGTTTTATTTGGGTTTTTTCACGGTGTGCTTTATACTTTTGTCTTATGAATTTTCTTGTATTTTTTTCGTTGGAATAAAATATTACATCTACTTTAATTCAAAAAAAAAATAATTAAATCAAGGCTAAGTGCATGTTTGAATTTTTGGTGGGATGGTGCCAAAATCAATTTTAATTGGTTGAAGAAGTGAAAAAATAATTACTTTTGACATGTTAGAGATGTTCGTAATGGCTTGAAATCGAAAATCAAGCCCACACTAAATCATTTGAACTAATTATCAAATGTGGGTAAATTTTTAATTATATTTCTACATACAAATTTATTATTAATAAAATTAAACATATATATGTTTATATGTAATTTTTCAAATGTTCCATGTAGGCGTCTAGAAAAGTAATTTTCCAATAACACGGAAATAAGAAAATACAAAAGAAATTCCCAAAAATAAAATGAATAAGGAAAACAAAAAGGAAGAGAAGAAGGGTTCACAAGCACCGCACAAGAAAACGAAAGCCGCCCCCTTTTACCTCTCTCCTTTTTTCGCATTTGCGCCTACAAATATGAATTTCGTATTCGTCCCATTTTCTTCTTCAAACTCCTCATTCCTCTTCTTCCATCTTCCCAACCTTGTTTCCGTTTCATTGCAACAACAACTCTGACCCCAAAAAAACACAAACATCCTTTTAAGGTTGTTCAACACTTTGAACGCACCAAGCTCCCTCAAGAGCTTCCCAAGAGCTTGTTCTTGGTTCTGTTGCTAAGGTGAATCACCAACATTGGCGCTCTCATTCGGTTTGAAGTTTTAATCTTTTCTGCCATTCCGATCTGTGTTTTGTTCTGTTTGATCCACTTGTTCTGATTGCGAGTTGTTTGGTTTCAACACCGCCCCCACTTGTACAAATCCTTTTTTTTTTCTTTTCTTTTGATTTACTGTGTATGAATTTTCAGGTTGGTTTTATTGTTCGGGCTATAAATTCTGAGGATTTTTTTTTCCATATATATATAAAAAAAAATATTCCAAATTTTTGTGGTGAGGGATCAGGGTGATATGTTGCAATAAAAACCAAGCTTGGTGAGTAGTTGTCACATATTTCCCTAAATTTTGTTTTCCTTGAAACTAATGAAATCTGGGGTGTTCTCTAATTTGAATCTCATTGGAATATTTTGGTTATCATTTTCATGTTTCAACTTGCAATGTCTGCCAATTGAAATATTGAAATGGTTTTTGCTCTCTCTCTCTCTCTCTCTCTCTCTCTCTCTGCAATTTTGTATGTATTGGTAGATCCCTTGTATGGTTATGATATTCATCCATGTTTATGCCTTTTGGTCAGGGTTTAATCCAGGATTTTTGGAAGCACTTATTTCTCAACATGGTAAGCATCACTTTTTTTTAGCTTCTGTTTCATTGAGGATTTGGAAAGGTTAGAAAGGTGTCAAGTTTCAATGAGAATGCAGTTATATCATGATCTTCAAATGTGGATCATAGTGGTTTTGCTTTGTATGTAGCTAAATCTCTCTTTTGGTTGTGATCACTAGGGAGAAGCACCAGCATTCCTTGTTGATGACCTTCAGAATGGGTCACCCGATGGCTTTGAATTGAAGAACGGGACATGCAAAACAACTACTACGATCGGCGACAAAACGGTAAGGCCATACAACAATGTTCCTAATTATCAATTAGATTAGTATCTAGAAAATCTTCTGCCTACAACAAACAATGAGCCTCCATTTGTTTGACAGTATGTCATTGGTGGTGCTGATGATGGAACTTTGTCCATTGAAGTTCAAATTTTTGACCGTAGTCTTGGAGAATGGTCAGTTTAAGGTTTTCCTAGCTTCATAGCTGCTTCTCTCAGGCTTTTTGGTGCTGATGCTGGTTTTGAAATTGCAGGGTTCGTCCCACTGTGCAGGGCACCAAACCGGTGTCGTGCAAAGGCCACTCGGCTGTGCTTTTGAAGGACCGGATACTAATTCTCAAGAAGGGTTCTAAGCCAGATGATCAAATATGGTTTCTAGAGGTTGGTGTTTCGTAGAACCAATTCCTTTGATCTAGTGTCAAAACACTATAAATTCATGGAAACTCTGAAACATAGGTAGATTTCTATAATTTCCTAATAGATGCTGATTTTTTCGTTTTCTCATTATTGGCAGGTGGACACTCAATATGTTAGGCAGCAGCAAAAAAATTTGGGGACCGAGGTTGTTGCGTGGAGTAAGGGTGTGATTGGCAATGCCGAGAAGCCTGTTGTGATCAGTGGTCCTTCCGGGGTTGGTAAAGGAACACTAATATCAATGCTGATGAAGGAGTTCCCATCCATGTTTGGTTTTTCTGTGAGCCACACCTCCCGCGCTCCAAGGAACATGGAGAAAGATGGGGTCCATTACCATTTTACCGAGAAGAGTGTAATGGAGAAAGAGATTGAAGATGGAAAATTTCTTGAGTTTGCTTCTGTCCATGGTAATCTATATGGGACCAGTGTTGAGGCTGTTGAAGTGGTAGCAGATGCAGGGAAAGTAAGTTCTTTGTGTTTACGTATTATTATAGTACATTCTATTGCAAGCTTGGATGTTTAGAACGCTTAATTGAATTCTGTTTAATTATTATAGGTGCCAAATTGTTTTCAACCGTGTAAGATTGCATTTTTTCATATATTATTTTTTATTTTTCTCACCTGAGATGCTTTTTTATTTTTTTTCAAATTCAGAGATGTATTCTTGATATTGATGTTCAAGGGGCAAGATCCGTGAGGTCTAGTTCTCTCGAAGCCATATTCGTCTTTATCTGTCCCCCATCAATGGAAGAGCTTGAGAAGCGCCTTCGTGACAGGTGAGTAACAAGCTGCTTAGTGATGCCCCCTTTTAAACTCTCAAACCTGCCCACAATTTTGGGCTAAACGTCAGTGCTTTGAAACCAGAGGGACAGAGACAGAAGAACAAATCCTGAAGCGACTCCGAAACGCTAAGGCTGAGATTGAGGCAGGGACATCATCGCGCATATTCGATTTCATCTTACACAATGACAAGCTTGAGGAGTGTTACGAGAGACTTAAGGTAAACCCTGCTGCTCATTTGCTAACTTCACGACTTTGAGAAGTATTTAACCGTTAAGTAGCCTGATATGAAAATATCCATTGCTGCAGAAATTATTGGGGCTAGATGGTTATGTCGCTGCACCACCTAAGTCAGGTAAGAATCAGTGTTGTAGATAAATTTGATCTCAGTCTGTAACTACATGAGCATAAAATTGATTTGCTGAATCTTTCAATTCAGCAGCACCTAGAGAGATTAGTCTACCAGCGGATCATTTAGTGTCAAAAGTCGACGACAAAATCATCATAAACTGCATCTCTTCAGGGATCGAGAAGGAATCGAAGAATTTGTAAGCCTTCCGAGCGCATTGCTTATTTAGCGCTCAAGTGCGAGTTCCCTTACTGACTTTTTTGCATTTTTGGCATAGCAGGATCATGTTGGATGTCTCCTCGCTAAAAGGGGGTGCGCCTGGACGGACAAGAGGGCTGGACTTTCAAGCCGTAAGCTCGTTCTCGGATGGCCTGACCGCGGTGGATAAGCTTAGCTAACATTCGATGAACTTGGCCAACTAACTTGGTTTTATTTCTACATATAACTAGAGGAAAATGGGACGCGGGCATATTAGATTCATGTCTTGAACTACTATTTTTTTTAAAAATCTTTTCTTTTCTTGTGGCGGTCTTTGACTGTTATGGCTATTGAATTGACTTGAGAAGTATTGGTAATGGCATAATTATTATTCCCCTACACAGGCAATGAGATGGCTTGTGATTTTTTTTTGCATCTCTAGTATTATTTTTCAATCTTTACCATAATTCTGAAGGGATTATTATAAAGGGCCTACAACATGAACAATTCAATTCAAAGATGTGTTTGTATGATGAGGCAATTGGTGTTAGACACGGCATTGCATTTCAAATCATACGTTTTACACATTGTGTTGTGTTGTGTTGCATTGTACATTGTTCTATGTCACATTCATGCTTTATCAGATTCTAATAGATATGTGGGGTTTAGTTTTGCCAACATTCCTCCGTTTTGGTTACATTTTCCACTAAGGGATGATTGCCCCACGTTTAATTTACCATCTTAGTGCTTCAACCTATAAAGGCCTCTCTCTAGCCAATATGTGCCACATTATCCTGTTTTTGCCCCCACATATTGGTGTTGTGATAGGGTATTAGTTCCTCCTATACCGGGGCATTAATTAAGAGCAGCGGTTATATATGATTGTCGAATATTGATTTCTATGAATGAAGCAGAAAAATGTAGATAAAATTTTGAATAGAATATCAAGTTAATTATGGATGGGTTGATCCCATTGCATTACTTATTCATCTGACTCATCTTGAGTAATGATGGCATTGCCTAGGATATTGTTTTCTATACGCAACATTCCACAAATCAGTGTGTTCAGACTTCAGATAAGACTACTAAATTTACCAGAGAACCTTATTTGTTGTCCGACCGAATCAAGACCATCATTGAGGTGCTAATTGAAACTGGGATGCAAATTTTAATTTTAGTTAGGGTTAATACTCAAGTTAGTGTCTGAAAAATATTTGTCTTAGGTAGTCCTTAAAAAAAAATGTTTAAATTTCTAAACTTTGCTCCTGTAAGTTCCTCCATTGGTATTTTCTTTTTTTTAAAAAAAGGATTTCAGGGTTAATTGATGCTTCATTTTAAATTTTTTAAAAATTACATTGACATTTTTTTAAGGAACAATTTAGAGTATTAAAACACTTTTTAAATACCAACTTGAATATTAATCATTTTAGCTATTGTATTTTATATTTGAATTATACTATTTAGATATGCCTTATATATTTAATATAAAATAATGTGTTAACTCACCTTTATTTGTGATCAGATAAAATTATAATAAGTGCATGTCCTTTTAAGATTTTATTTTGTAGTGGATGAGATCTAAGACAACAACGTTACCAAGACAAGACAGTAAATACAAATAATACTTCATAATATTTTTGGAATATAAATGTTGGTGAGGGCATAACCAGAGATAAGAGAACAAGTTGCAAAGGCCGTTAATGCAGTTTTCAGTTGGGACTTACTTTTGAACCCACTTGGGAAAGTCTTGTCACATCCAATTGTTGCCTCTGATCTCTGAAGTGGCGTGTCATACCGACATAATGTAAAGGGAGTGTTATGTCCTAGTTCTGGCCATGATTTCATGTTAGGAAAAGGACAAAAACTTTCCTTCATTTTTTTTTTACCTTCATCAAATTAGTTAACAACACAATCATGCATACGCATATTTTGAGTTACTTTGTTAATGTGGGCTTTAGTGAATTGGACAAAAAATAAAATGTGTATGCACCATTGTGTCATTCGTTAACTTAAAAGGATGATTGTTAAGAAATGTCGGTAATTTTTATTCTTAAGAAAAAGTGATAATTTTTTAGAAAATCTTCCCATTCATTTAGGAAGATGTTAACATTGATTAAATTTTTCTTCAAGTTTTGAAAATGATAAAATTAATTTTTAAAATTATTAAAAGTTAATTAAGTTAATCATTTAACATAAGACAATATAAGTGAAAATAGAAATCATCTTCTAATATTTATGTTCATAATAGTCATTTTAGTGAGAGCATGTGTTCTATTTATTAAAAATGACTTTTAAATTAATTTATCAAATAATACTATTTAACTTTTTAATAGCATTTCCTAGAATCACTTTTAGATAGCCATGACATTATTAAACCAAAACGAAGACACTCATGGGTAAATTTGGATGTTGCATTCATTATATAATTTAAAGAGCAGACTATGTAATTACAATTACTAATGATAAAAACTTAATAATTTAAAAAAAATGTTATAAAATATTTACGCTTACATGATATTATACAAGTCTATTAAGTCTTTCTTAATTTCCTAATCCATAACTATAATTACATGGCTTTATTCTTAAACAAAATTATAATTATAGTGAATGAAAGTTGACTCATCTGATCAACATTTTGTTCTTAACTTACTATGACTAATTATCTGATTCAATGTCTCAGTTCTCTCCATCTATAAGCATCTCTATATGCACTCATTGGGTCTCAAAACATATCTTAACCTACTAAGCTAGAATCTTTCTTTCGAGTCTCGACGTAAATCTCTATTTTAAAAGAAACTATAATTATACATTTTAATATTTGAAGCACAGCTTAGACTTTAGAGGAATAAAATCTCTATCTCGCAAGTAGGTTGGCTCAAACTAGGCATTAGGCCATTAGCCAATCCCGTGCTGGTTGGTTCGGTCCATTATGTGGGGGCATTAGTGCATGCTATTCATTCCAACTTTCTTCATCTACCATTTTCTTCTCTTTTTTTTTCTTTTCTTTTTTTCAAGTGCAAGGTCTACGTTATTCCACGAGTTCATCTCCAAGTTAGTTGTTGAGAAATGTCTCAACTTTCAATTTGATACTTGTAACTCGTTATTTCACGTATATTATGAGTTATGACTATGATGCCAACCAAATTATTTTGGTACCTTTGAACCAACCAACCAACCAACGTGTAAAGGTGGGAATGATTTAGGGGAAGCTTCCTAGTGAGTGAGGTGCCCAACTTGCCAAATGCCATCTTCCCCTGTGACCTGTGTGGGGGTGGGGGGACCCTGAAAAGAGCTTCACGGGAGAGCAAGTTGGGGACACACGCTAACTACAAGTGTCCTTCTCTCCTATGACATTTCACATGCTACTGTCAAAATATGGTATCTACTCTTTAATGTTTTTTTCCATTTATTATTTATTTACAGTAAAAATATTTCTCCCTGATTACTTTTTAGGGGAAATACATTTTGGTTCGAAGTCTTTTATTTCATGTCATTTTTGGTCATTGATATAAATAAAATGTCAAAGCAATTTTTAATATGTTTCGTTGTTGTTTTTTTAGTCCCTCCATGCATGATTTTAATGATAAATGGTGAGTTGACTATTAAATTTTCGTTTAATCATCATCTCTTTTTTACTCATCACTCTTTCTATTTCTTAATCATCAATGAACCTTTCCCCCACTCAATAAACGACGTCATTACCCTCATTAGCCCTACTATTTGGTCCATGATATAATATTTGGTGCCCAGTTTGGTCCTCAACATTTTTTGTCATTGCCCTCATTAATCACCTCATCCATTAGTCCTTTCGTTCAATGAGCTTATGGACGGAGGGACTAACGTGGGCATCGACGAAAAATGTTTAGGACTACTTTGACAATTTGTTTATATCAGGGACCAAATAAGACACCGAGTAAAAGTCTAGGGACCAAACATGGTATTTCCCTTTCTTTCTATGAATAACTTTGATGAATGTTAATATACAGTTTATGAAATTAATTGGTGTACTCTGTCATTCGATGAGATCTTAAAAAATTAGTAAAAACTTTTGACTATTTCTCATTACTTTTAAAAGTTGTGTATTTAAAATAATTTAATTAAATAACAGTGTAAAAAAAATTATATTGTGAATGCATACTAATTAATCTCTTTCATACATCATCAAACAATTGTATTTTATATGTGATTTTCTTTATGTATATATTTTAAATGAAAGGATCAAGTTATATCACTTAGTAACTTTTTATAAAACATATTTTTTTGTTGATTCAAATGTTGAATTATAGATATTTATCATGCGGATTATTTGTATCCAATTTATAAAAAAAATGAAAATCATTAAGAAAACCTTTTACTTTTATACGTTAAACCTATGTATCACATTGATTTTAATGTTGATACATTATAATGTTTCTCCTAATCATAGCATGTGAAATATAAATAATTGATAAGTGATAGAGAAGAGAATTTTTACCTGGAATTGAAGGAGCAGTAGTCATTCTTCTCTAATGCCTGCAGATGAGAGAATGGAAAGAAAAAAAACAGAGAGAGAGAAGAGGAAGAGGTTCTTTCCTATGCTCTGTGTCAGGTTTTTCTAGGCAGGAGTAAACTTTTATTTATTCTTAATAGGGAGAATAAAAACTAACACAGGGTAGGTGAAGGGACTCTTACATATATTAGGTAATGTCGTTGGACCTAACCCACCTACCATCAGCTAGTCTAAACACATGTATACATTATTCTGGTGATCAATTTAATCTGGACAAAGACACTAATTTATGCATGTCCATAAAATAATTATTATAATTATTCCAACATTCTCCCACTTGGACAGCATAAATTAGATTACAAAATGAAACATTAATCCAGATCAACTTACACTATGTGGCCACAATAAATACCAGAATAACACAATGTTCTTAACCACAAGATCCAAAATGAAATGTATAAGTATTCCATTACTGCAGAAAATTACACTCGAAGGAGCAATGATATCATACAGAAATAAAAAACCACTACACTTCAGTGACCTTTATGAATGTGAAAAATATTTGTCCTGATCATCCGCCCAAGATGCTACATGAGATTGAAAGACAATCTTGTTACAATAATAACATGAGACTGGATCCAAAATGTCTCAATATTATGCCATTATATAACAACAGTATAGATAATTTCAATTGCGCAAATCATAATAAATAAATTATGGAAACACAAAATAATTGTCGTCATAGCAGTAAATAATTATTGTTAAATGTTTCAAAAAGACGACAACATATTATATGAGATCCAAAAGAAGAATTATATGTGGGAAAAACAGCTCCCACTAAACCAATACATCAAAAGATCTCACTACACCCATTCGGGTTACATGCTCGACAAAAACTTTAACAGTCAATCCCTTGGTTAGAGGATCCACAATCATAAGCTCTGTGGGAATATGCTCAACACGAGTTTGAAACTCCTGAATTTTCTCTCTAACAAACATGAATTTCGTGTCAAAATGTTTTGAATGCTTCGTTGTATTATTGTTACGAGAAAAAATCACCACAGCAGAGTTATCACAATATATAGTAAGAGGCCTAGAGATACTCTCCACAACGCCAAGCTCAGCAATAAAATTTTTCAACCAAATCGCTTGACGCGTAGCCTCATAACACGCTATATACTCTGCCTCCATGGTTGAAGTAGCTGTAAGTGTTTGCTTAACACTTTTCCAAGAAACAGCACCTCCAGCTAACATGAATATGCACCCAGATGTAGATTTGAAATCATCTGGGCAACCACTATAATCAGAATCTGAATACCCTTTCACTTCAAGTTAATCTGACCTTCTATAAGTTAACATAAAATCTTTGGTACCTTACAGATACCGCAAAACTCGCTTTGCAGCTTGCCAGTGGGCCAGACCAGGATTACTCAAGTATCTCCCAAGCACACCAATAACAAAAGCAAGATCTGGACGTGTGCAAACTTGGGCATACATAAGGCTGCCAACAGCGGAAGCATAAGGGATTTTCTCCATTTCTGCAATCTCACCATCATTTTTAGGACACTGGGATTTAGAAAACTTCTCCCCTTTTTGAATGGGAGTAGTGCAAGCCTTGCAAGACTTCATGTTAAATTTATCCAAAATCTTGTTAATGTAGCTTTTCTGAGATAAACCAAGAATGCCACGATACCTATCTCGATGAATCTCAATGCCCAAAACAAAAGAGGCATTACCAAGATCCTTCATATCAAAATGAGTCATTAGCATTTGTTTAGTCTCATACAAGAAATCAACATCATTGCTAGCCAGAAGAATATCATCCACATATTAGTCTAAATATTTGTGATTAAAGGTAGGGATAGAAATATACCATCTTTAAGTATGTATTACATAGATGGTTTATTTCTGCTCCTACCTTTAGTCACTTTTAAACTAATATGCCATTCTAGTTAAAAAAAAAACCCAAACTATTAATTTTATTTTTGAAATTTTAATTTTTAAATTTTATCATCTCATTTTGATTTTTTTTATATTTTTTTTCAAATTTCTCATGCGTCACTTAGTGCATTCCATTTGCTAGTTAAATAGTAATGTTGCCCAAGAAAACGAAAGGACAATTTGTACTTGCAAATGTAAGACTTTACATTATTTAAATAAGTTTTAATTATTAAATTACCCTAAAACTGAATTTAGGTGAGACGGAATCAACCAATGAAGTTGACTATTTGAATTTTTCATCTAAATGTAGGAGAGAATTTTTTAATAAACCCAACACAATTTATAGATATTGAATAAAAAAAATCTACCATATACAATGATATATGATCATAAAGTCAACACAGCCAAGAGCCCACAGAAAAAAAAAATAAAAATAATGTACCATATGTCACTTATTCTCAGCTTCTTTGAGGTTCACTAACCTAGGGTCAAAACAATGTTGGTTGGTTTAGTGAGATGAGTAGGAGTGAGAATGAATGAATGAGTGACACACGGAGAGAATGTGACAATGGTGTCACATAGTAATTTATTTTTGGTTAGGAACTAAATTAGCCTATTAGTGATTCGATAATAACCAAATTGAGTATTTCCTCCAAAAAAAAAATGTTAGAGATAATACAAATTTGAGCAATTATCTAATAATCTAATGATTAAAATATTCATTTTACCCTATAAAATAAAATTCTCATTTTAAAGGACTTTTTTGCTGAGTTAAATGGAGGAACCGCAAAACCAATTTTTGGACAGAAACTTTACATAACATATACAGAAAGCCCATTTCGGCCTATAGCTCATTCACAATTCCATCATAAAGAGTTGATCATGGCCCCTAACTCAAACCCAATTATATTTACAGCCCTTTTGGAAGAATAAAAATAACCAAACAATTTGCCTGCTTGCCCAATGCCCAAAAATCATTTTTGGCCATGTTCTCTCTTCTTCTTCCTTTTTTCTTTAAGACCATGAGGTATCATTATAGGTTCGGCCATTTAGCAAGGGGTAGAGTTGGATAAAATTTTGACTCAATCCTAATATAAATATGAACTTGTTGGACAGAAAAAAAAAATCTACCCCTCCACACAAGTTTTACAAATAAAAACTCTAACTCTCCTCACAACAAAATTATTTAAATTCATACTCTACCCTACCATACTTGCTACTTTTTAAAAAATATTTTTATATTTACATGATACAAAAATAAATTATAAAAAAAATTATTATTTTAGTGCATAAGAATAACATAATTTAAAATAACAAGAAAATTATTCATTAACGTATAAACTATTTATAGTAATGTCAACACAATAAAACCAAGAATATTGAAGAGAAAATATGCATACCTTTTCAAACAAATCAGCCTAGTGAAAGTAATTTCCACATTCTTTTCATATTTATTTTATAAATTATATAAAAAAAATAACAATTACACATAGACATTAGTCATCAAGGAATAGTTTAGCATAAAAAAACATTTACATCACAATTTATGTACACTTTTTTTTTTTGAATATAGTTAAAGAGATAAATGACCTCAAAAAATAAAAAAAGTAGAGTTTTAAATCTCATAAAATGGATGATGTGTAAAAATATAAGTATGGTCCAAATAAAATTTTAAAGAAGAACAAAGAAAATTTGAATATCACAGTAAAACAAAGAAAATGAAAGTAAAAAATAAAACATAATGTAAAGGGTACGGTTAAGGTCGGGGTGAGTACATTAAAACTTTAACCCTACCATAACTCATGTGAGTAATTTCAAGTAATTACGAATAATTATCTATTGAAAAATAAATTTTTACCTTATCCATGAGGTTGGGTTAGGGAGTATACCCATAGATAAATTATGTATCCCCAATTTTCGTCATAAGCAAGAGTCATATAGTTTCCCCCAAAAATTGCATTCTTTTTTTTTTTTTGGTCATTTCATTATATTAAAATAGTGCATGCCAACTAACCTACATCGTCGAAGAGATTAATCTCCTTCCCTGATTATAAGGTGAAGATATCGTGGCAACACCAACAAAAAAAAAGAAAATTGATCTAACAGAAACCAAACAATTTTGGAAAATACGTAAGAGCTGGAACAATTGTTCAAATTTAAATGACGTAACTTGTTTCCCATGAGCCTTTTGGAAGTCAAATTGCAACCATTGGATTGCAGGTTCGAACCTGACATATGTCGTTGATGATGATATAAATATATAAAAAAGACTTGTTTATTGATTTTTAAATGTGTAATTACTATATAATAATTTATTTACTTATAAATAACAGTTTGTTTTATCCGAAAATTTCTAAATATACAAAATAAACAATTTAGAAAAATACTAAAAAAATAGAATTGTTTGTTGTAAAAATTGTGTGGACGATGATAGAATATTTTAGTCAAGTGAGCAAGGATGAAACGAGTACTTGAAGACAATAAGGCAGAAAAACTTTAACCCTAAACAATAGCAATAAAGTAAACATGTGTGTCGAATGAGTGTTTTCGTGTGTTGGTGTCCGCAGTGTGTCAGACACGGGAACACGACAGTCTCACAAAGTGTTTATTCTTTTTAAGTGATATATAACTTGTGTAATTGATATTTTCACTTGCATGAAACATAATTTAATGAGTCCTGTTACATGTACACTAAAAAATATACAACATACATACACATATACTTATATACATAAAGTTTGTGTTTTAATGTATGTAATGTTTGTACACTTAATTAAGTATAATTGAGAATATTATCTATAAGTTTGTAATGTTTGTGCACTCATGAGAATAAAGTTTGCGCATTATTAATGGTGTATGTATGAGTGTATAAAATTAGGTGCACATGTGGTATTTTTGTAATTTAATACTATAGACCATATGTTGTGCATACGTGTATCATTTGAGTTTTAATTGCATGGTTAAAATATACGTAATATTCTTTGTTTAAAATGAAATATCAATTTTCGTAACTCCCACCTAAATGGTCTATTTTCACCCTTGCCTTTAGTCACAATTTTTTAGACTAATATGCCTTTCTTGTTAAAAAAAAAATACAAACTATTAATTTTATGCGTGAACTTTTAATTTTTAAAATTTTATCATCTCATTTTAATTTTTTTGATTTTTTTTCCAAATTTCTCATGGGTCTCTTAGTGCATTCCATTTGCTAGTTAAATAGAATGTTGCCCAAGAAAACAAAAGGACAGTTTGTCCTTGCAAATGTAAGACTTACCATTATTTAAATAAGTTTTAATTATTAAATTACCCTAAAACTGAGTTTAGGTGAGGCCGAATCAACCAATGAAGTTGACTATTTGAATTTTTCATCTAAATGTAGGAGAGAATTTTTGTATAAACTCAACCCAATTTATACATATTGAATAAAAAACAAACACTACCATATACAATGATATATGATCATAAAGTCAACGGTCAAGAGCCAACGAAAAAAAAAAACCAAAACAAAAGGTCAACAGCCAAAGCTAAGTTGAACCAATTACAAATAAATAAATAAATAAAAATTTTGCTTTCAGGACTAATCATTTTTTCCCGAACAAAACTATAAAATTATGAGCTAAGGTCAAATTTAGTACGAGTCGAATTATTTACGGACTAATTTGGTTCCTATTAAAGAAAATCTTCATTAATTCATGTTTCTAAGCATGAATCAAGTTAGTCATTCTCATTTGGATTCAACCATTAAACAACGTTTATGTAGCATTGTTAGCATACTCCCTCACCACATGTCACTTGTTCTCACTTCTACTCACTTGATCACCCCCATTAAACCAAACAACATTGTTTTGGCCCTAGGTTAGTGAACCCCAAAGAGGCTAAAGCGACGCCATTCTTTCTAGACTAGTTTAGTGAGAATGAGTGACACATGGGGAGGGTGTGTCAACAGTGCCACATAGGTCACTTAACGTAACCCATTAGCCTGATTGACAACTGAGCTTGACAAAGAGGAATTAACTTGATTTACATTTAAAAATGATAGGGCCCCATAATTTATTTTGTTGTTAATAACTAAATTAGCCTATTAGTGATTCAACAAGAACCAAATTGAAGAATCAAATTGAGTATTTCCTCCAAAAATATTAGAGGTAGTACAAATTTAAGCAATAATCTAATAATTTAATAATAAAAATAGTTGAATTACCCTTTAAAATAAAATTATCACTTTAAAAGATTTTTATTGCAAAGTTAAAAGGAGGAACCGCATAACCCCTTTTTGGACAGCAAAATTACATAACATTTACAGAAGGCCCATTTCGGCCTATAGCTGAGTCACAATACCATCATACAGAGTGGATCATGGCCCATAACTCAAAACCAAACAATCTGCCTGCTTGCCCAATGTCCAAAAATCATTTTAAGCCATATTCTCTCTTCTTCTTCCTTTTCTTTAAGNATAACTAAATTAGCCTATTAGTGATTCGACAAGAACCAAATTGAAGAATCAAATTGAGTATTTCCTCCAAAAATATTAGAGGTAGTACAAATTTAAGCAATAATCTAATAATTTAATAATAAAAATAGTTAACTTACCCTTTAAAATAAAATTATCACTTTAAAAAAATTTTATCGCAAAGTTAAAAGGAGGAACCGCATAAACCGTTTTTGGACAGCAAAATTACATAACATTTACAGAAGGCCCATTTCGGCCTATAGTTCATTCACAATACCATCATACAGAGTGGATCATGGCCCATAACTCAAAACCAAACAATCTGCCTGCTTGCCCAATGCCCAAAAATCATTTTAAGCCATGTTCTCTCTTCTTCTTCCTTTTCTTTAAGACCATGAAGTATCATTGTAGGTTCCGCCATTTGGCAATGAGTAAAGGTTGGATAAGGTTTTGACTCAACTCCAATCTTACCTTAAATTCGTTGGATAAAAAAAACCTATCTTTACACATAAGTTTTACAAATAAAAATTCTAACTATTCAAAAAAAAAAATTAAAACTTGTATTCTACCCTACCATATTTGCTACCTTTTAAAAAATATTTTTATATTTACATAATATAAAAATAAATTATAAAAAAATAATTATTATTTTAGTGCATAAGAATAACATAATTTACAATAACAATAAAATAGTTCATTAACATATAAATTATATATAGCCATATCAACACAATGAAAATAATAATATTAAAGTGAAAATATGCGTATTTTTTAATACGACTCAGACTAGTGAAAGTAATTTTCACCTTTTATTCATATTTATTTTATATAAAAAACAAAACAACTACATATAAACATTAATCCTCAAAAAATAGTTTAGCATAAAAAAAATTTACATCGCAAGTTATGTACAAAAAAAAATTGGATATAGTTGCAAAAAATGACCTTAAAAAATAAAAAAGTAGAGTTTGGACCTCATAAAAATGGATGATATGTGAAAATATAAGTACGGTCTAAAGAAAATTTTTAGAGGGATAAAAAAAAAGAGTTGGAACAATTGTTCAAATTTAAATGACGTGACTTGTTTCCAATTGGAGCCATGTTGGTTTGGAAATCAAATGGTTCGAACCTGACATGTGTCTTTGATGATGATATAAATATATAAAAAGACTTGTTTATTGATTTTTAAGTGTGTAATTACTATATAATCATTTATTTAATTATAAATAACAGTTTGTTTTATCTAAAAGTTTGTAAATATACAAAACAAACAATTTAGAAAAATACTAAAAACCTAGATTTGTCGTGAAAATTGTGTGGATAATAGAATATTTTAGTCAACTGAGTGCATGAAGATAGTAAGGCAAAAACCATAATCCTAAACAATAGCAATAAAGAATACAGTGATGAGATAGAACAAGTATACTACAAACCATTTAACTTTCTTTAAGGATCTATCTTCGATTTAACTATAGCTTATGTTTGATGAAAATGCCTCGACATGATTCTTTTCAGGATTAGATGTGAGTCTCTTTAGGAACTCGTCTACGTTCAATCCTTAAAAACACTGAGCAACCAATCTCATTTTGATTTGGGAGGCCTCATGGAGCTAAGCAAGACAAAGGAAGAAGAAGATGAACAACAGCTCTTGCTACAATAGAAAAAAATCACAACAATGAGAAAGAGGAAGAAGCAATAACGTGAAGCTTAAGTGGGAGAGAAAGAACTAAGAATGATGTGTGTTTAGTGGATTTAATCATGGCGGGTGCAATAATTTTTTTTTTCGAAGTGGGTGCAATAGTATGAATAAGCCAAAGGTTATTTAATATTTAAGTTATGTCCAACGGTTATAAGTGGCTCAATGTCAATTGTGGAGCTAAGTTTACCTAGTAGTTCTAATTGTTTAATTCAATATGTTTTGATGATGACAAATATAATATGTTCTAATTGTCTATGCTTATATTTGTAAAACTAGCTTTCCGTAGTTGTTTTATATCTTTATGATGACAAATAGAACATAACAAATAGATAATGACAATGAGAATGCAAAAGGATGTTATATGCTAAATAAGATTACATTTGATCTTATATGACTGAACTTGATGGTATCATATAACTTATACATCATACAATGTTAAATAAGAAACATTCTTTTGAGAACATCTCCAATGACTCTCTATATGTGCTTGATAGATTAACTATTGAATATATTTGTGTCTATATGTATATATGCATGAATATCAAGTGCTATAGTGTTAGAATACATGCATGTTAGGAAAAGATTATTATTTGATTAATATAATGATTTGGTCCTTGCCTAATTGTATATGCATGATGCATTAATTGATCTAAAGATGCATATTAAGATATTGGAACACATTGGACTAACTATACTTTCTAGTGAATGATTTTATGTATAGGAAAGTCCAAGGCATTAAGAACAAGATGGAACAAGAAAGAACATTTTCATATGATGACCAAAGTCAAACGGCCGAGCATAAAATGTTTATTCCATGAAGAACATGGTTATGCCGAAGATAGGATTCATGAAGAATACCAAGTCCAAGCAAGCAGTCAAAAGGATATAGTTTTTTTAGGACTTAAAAGTATTCTTGTCAAAGGAAAATTGATATATATCTCTCTCTAAACTCTTAGAATGATGCTCTTAAATGATCTTTTGATTTTAGGAACTAAAAATGATTAAAATTGACAATAGGAATCAAAAGAATGGAAAAAATGATGAATTTTGGCTCAAGCAAACTTGAGTCATTCGAATGACCAGGGTGTGTCATTTGAATGACCTGACAAAAAAAGTCATAACGGCTATATTTGCTTGAGTCATGCGAATGACTCTGTCACAGAAGACAAAAACGACTAGTTTTCAACAAAAAAATATTGGAGAATTAATGGGTAACGACTAGTACACTTACAAACTATATAAATACTCACTAAACCCACATTTCTAGCCAAGCTCTTGATTCCTATCATCCTTATACTTCTTTCTATCAATGGATTAATATTTTTCATCATCTTAAGAGCAAAAGAGAGATATTGTCAATACTCCTATAGAGCTTCAATTTGTATTATCTACTCTTGAGAGAGTTTCTTATCAAACACAAAAATTTCATACACTTGTAAAGAGGGTGAGGTATCCCTCTAGATTGATTAGGGTGTGGTATCCCTAAGGTGGATTACTTGAGGCTCAAGCACAAGGTGTGAAGACTACTCATGGATGTAAAGATTTGTTAAGCACCTAAGTTAAAAGCTTGATGATAATGGAAAAATCTTGAGTAATGCGCTTGGGGACTAGACGTAGATCACAAGGTTGGCCGAACCAGGATAAACCCCTGCTTGCAATCTCTCTAACTCTATCTCTTTATTTATTGCAAAACTTATATTATTGTCTTGCATATTTGAGAATTGCAATATTATACACTTATTGATAATTGTTTATAAGTTACTCTATTGATCTTATTGTTTAATCAACATACATAATTGAGCAAATAAGCATCTCTTTAATTGATATATTCTGTTACATAATTACTTTGATTGCATGAAAATGTAATATTTGCCAAAATTAGAATAATTTCTTAAATACTCAATTCACCCCCCTCTTAGGTATTGGTTGCCAAGACCAACATCAATGACCCCAAAAATTATATTAAAACAAGTNATGATGACAAATAGAACATAACAAATAGATAATGACAATGATAATGCAAAAGGATGTTATATGCTAAATAAGATTACATTTGATCTTATATGACTGAACTTGATGGTATCATATAACTTATACATCATACAATGTTAAATAAGAAACATTCTTTTGAGAACATCTCCAATGACTCTCTATATGTGCTTGATAGATTAACTATTGAATATATTTGTGTCTATATGTATATATGCATGAATATCATATATTTGTGTCTATATGTATATATGCATGAATATCAAGTGCTATAGTGTTAGAATACATGCATGTTAGGAAAAGATTATTATTTGATTAATATAATGATTTGGTCCTTGCCTAATTGTATATGCATGATGCATTGATTGATCTAAAGATGCATATTAAGATATTGGAACACATTGGACTAACTATACTTTCTAATGAATGATCTTATGTATAGGAAAATCCAAGGCATTAAGAACAAGATGGAACAAGAAAGAACATTTTCATATGATGCCCAAAGTCAAAAGGCCGAGCATAAAATGTTTATTCCATGAAGAACATGGTTATGCCGAAGATAGGATTCATGAAGAATACCAAGTCCAAGCAAGCGGTCAAAAGGATATAGTTTTTTTAGGACTTAAAAGTATTCTTGTCAAAGGAAAATTGATATATATATATATCTCTCTCTAAACTCTTAGAATGATGCTCTTAAATGATCTTTTGATTCTAGGAACTAAAAATGATTAAAATTGACAATAGGAATCAAAAGAATGGAAAAAATGATGAATTTGGCTCAAGCAAACTTGAGTCATTCGAATGACTAGGGTGTGTCATTTGAATGACCTGACAAAAAAGTCATAACGGCTATATTTGCTTGAGTCATGCGAATGACTCTATCACAGAGACAAAAACAACTAGTTTTCAACAAAAAAATATTGGAGAATTAATGGGTAACGACTAGTACACTTACAAACTATATAAACACCCACTAAACCCACATTTCTAGCCAAGCTCTTGATTCCTATCATCCTTATACTTCTTTCTATCAATGGATTAATATTTTTCATCATCTTAAGAGCAAAAGAGAGATATTGTCAATACTCCTATAGAGCTTCAATTTGTATTATCTACTCTTGAGAGAGTTTCTTATCAAACACAAAAATTTCATACACTTGTAAAGAGGGTGAGGTATCCATCTAGATTGATTAGGGTGTGGTATCCCTAAGGTGGATTACTTGAGGCTCAAGCACAAGGTGTGAAGAGTACTCATGAATGTAAAGGTTTGTTAAGCACCTAAGTTAAAAGCTTGATGATAATGGAAAAATCTTGAGTAATGCGCTTGGGGACTAGACGTAGATTACAAGGGTGGTCGAACCAGGATAAACCTCTGCTTGCAATCTCTCTAACTCTAACTCTTTATTTATTGCAAAACTTATATTATTGTCTAGCATATTTGACAATTGCAATATTATACACTTATTGATAATTGTTTATAAGTTACTCTATTGATCTTATTGTTTAATCAACATACATAATTGAGCAAATAAGCATCTCTTTAATTGATATATTCTGTTACATAATTACTTTGATTGCATGAAAATGTAATATTTGCCAAAATTAGAATAATTTCTTAAATACTCAATTCACCCCCCTCTTAGGTATTGGTTGCCAAGACCAACATCAATGACCCCAAAAATTATATTAAAACAAGTTACTCATGTCTTTGGTCACAAAAGAGAATTGAGCCAAAACAAAATAACAAGATAAAATGCCCAATAGTCTTACATGTGCATGTAAGATAAGGCAAGACACAAGTCCACATTATCAGTCTAATATCATAAGTATTACCTTGTGAACCAAAGTTACATAAATACTAAGTTTGGAATATTACAGAGATAGTTTGGTTAATTAGACAATAGCTCTCATGAGCCTGTGTAAGGCTTGCCTTTACTTGTATCTCCTCACATTATAATCAAATAGTAAATTCTCAATTTCAATTTTCTCTCTATTCCTTCAACCTTTTCCTCTTTTTGCGCTATCCACCTTTAATCTCAACATGGTACTAGAACCTCCATGTCTAAAGGGTTTAGAGTTCTGTGAACATCTAATTTTATCTGACCATTTCCTTCTTTTTATTTAAGTCAATGTTCTATTTATTTTATTTTATTCTATTTATTTATTTTGTCTTGTGCGCCTTTTTTTCTTCTCAATTCTCATTTTTAGCCCAATTAATAATACAAAAATAAGAGTATATTTGTTTGGGCAAAAAATAACTTGTCCTCTAAATTTTGAGAGCCCAATTATTTTTTCTACCCATTACCAAAAATCAAACAAACGAAGAGTGAAAAAAATCTGACGGAGGGGTAATATATTGAGCCCCACTCTCCAATAACAAAAAAAATGTATTGATCCCCTCCCTTCTCCAACATCAGAAGTCACCATCTCTTCACAAAGAGGATTATAACAAGCAATGTTCAAAAAATGACATGTTTTTTTTAGGACCATATACAAACAACACACATAGAATAAGAGAAACATCAACAAGTAAAATCACATCAAGTGCTCAGAGATGGAGATTATAAATGCAGCCTAAAGCTAACACTGCAGGGGAGAAAAAAATTCTAGACGAAACCGATTAAGAAAATTTCTGAGGGTAAGGAAATAGAGAAAATTAAAAAAACAAAAAAACAAAAAAAACCGCTCCAGTGAAAACAGAGATTGGAAAATTTGGTGGGATTCTAAAAGAAAAAAAATAAAAAAGAAGAGAGGTTCGGACAGGCTTGGAGAGTGAGCAGAGTTAGTGTTGTGAAAAATGGGGGAGCAAAGAAGAAGAAGAATTATTGCTAGGTATAATTTCTAATCTGTTCTTCATTTTCGTTTCTTTGTTTTTTTCATCTGTCTAGATTATACAAAACAGAACCACCATCCCAAAAGGAAAACAACAAGTCATTGTCTTTCTTACCCACAAATACCAAATAATCCAGCGACCATCGTCATAACAATATTCCCCAGCCAACCTTTCTCACCAACACACCCAAATCCATCCATGGTGGTGACTCCATTGAAACACGTATCTTCCAAACAAACAATATCATGCCCCAAGCCAAAAGAATTATTGCGTAAGTAAGAGTGATACACTTAAGCTTTTGAAAGACATATAAACTCATTTCAATTTAAGCTTTCAGGGGATATGACACACTTAAGATTCTTAAAATCTAACATTGTTGTTCAAATTTAAATAATGTAAAATGTTTATTGATCCTTTAGATGAGTAATTAATTAATACTACTTTATTTAATCTGAATAACACTTTGTTTTATGTGAAAAATTCTGAATATTTTGTTTTTTTTGGTACTGCATGCCAGTATTACTCAATGATTTTATATGTGCATGAGATCTCTCTCTCTCACTGTAAAATGAGCTTCTTCATTGGATTCTCCTCATCCACGTGCCCTCGTGTGTGTTCCCTCTTGTAGGGCACCGTTTTGGTCATCAACTCATCATTTAATAAACCCAAATTAAACTAGCATCATAATTTTGTGTACTATGTCACTTTTGTTGTTACATATATTCCATCAAAAAGCTTTCTATCTTTGGATTCTCATTTTGTATAGCTGAAGATGCTCATTGTACCTTTTTTTCATTTCCCTTTTTTTTCTATTCTTTTTGGGGCGCTGTCAAAGGTAAGGATGGCAATGATAATGATGGCAAAGGGTTCTAATTTGCCCCTGATTCGTTCTTTTTATTATAGATGCAACTTTAATCCTATAAAGTAGACTGGACACTTGCTAGTACATGCATAATTATAGGAAAGAAGACTTTGCAGAAAGAAAAAGAGAATTATGGCAGCATTATGCGTGGAGTGCATTGGATTGGTTATTAGTTGGAGGAAAAGGATTGAAGTGAATCAAAGAGTGATTTAGTGGTTCGATTCAGATTAAGAGAATTGTTTTTGTTTGAATTAGATAGAATAAAATTACTTTTAGATATATGATTACTAAAACGTAACTAGTAGAGAGTGAGAAAACGTATGACTCGTATCAGAGGTAGGTGAGAGTGTTTCACGATTAAAAATGTAAAAGTGTAATTTTTATTTTAAAACTTAAACTAAATACACGTTTCCTTTCCTTAAGAACGTAAGTTTGGAACCCTCAAAATTAAGTTTGTAGACTTAAAAAAATTAGCTAAATATCAATTGTATTTTGCGTTTTCATTTTCAGTTCACCAAACTTAAATTTAAATGCAACAAATTGCAAACCAAACAAGCAGTAAATAGTTAATAATTTAATTTTAAGGACTAACGTGAAGCACACATTCAATTTCAACCAAAATAATTATTTGCGGGAAAGAGAAAAAAAAGATCAAGAATATTCAAAAGCATCCACTTCACATTCAAAAGTTGATTTTGTTTCCTCTCTTTCCCTCTCTTTTCTTTGTGTTGTGTGAAGATGATACTATCAAGGTAACATTCAAGCAAAGATGGCTAGCAAATCAGAAAGTAATTAGATAAGCTTAACTTTTGAAAGATGAGATGTATCAGCAATAAACATAGTCATCAAGCAAAAGTTTATATTAACTAGTCAACTCATTATATAATAAACTAATAATGCAAATTACACATTGATGAAGCCAAATACATTAATAAGTTTCTTCAGCAAATTCCCATAATCTCAAAGCCGACACATAAGACTAATTTGAGTTATGTTATTAGACTCATTGATCACGAGACACAGTGTCAATCCATTAGTACTTCACATTTGGATGAGATTTCAATGGAACTCACGCACTATTAAGACCCATCTAATGGTGAATGACTAGTGAGTTAATACAGTGTCCCATAATCAATGAATACAAATAACATTTTTATTAATTAAAACTAACTACCCTTCAAGAAGTCCATGGCCTCAGAAAGGTAGAGGTGACAGGTACTTCAAATTTACATGCACACACCCAGCAAACTAAAATCAAAACGAGAGTAGTATTAACTAAGAACAAGAAAGTCATGATGCCTAATAATTTATCTAAGTACCTAAATTGCACTATTACAAAATAGTCATAAGCACTGTCACTTCGAAAAGGATCAGCAATTCACCTCTAAACTGATCTTCATGCTCTATACATAGATGGAATCATTCAAACTTCAAGCTGACACATTTCTGAGTGCAGAAAAGAAGAACAACTCTATCTCCGGCGAAGCGAAAATCGCCACCCTTCTCCTCTTTGATGAGAAGTTGGGCATCACCCTTCTCTTCTTTGGAGCTGGTGGACATGTTGAGGCTTCTGGAATCCTGAACCTCTTAGCCTTTGGTGTGACACACATATTTGAACAAACACCTTCCTCACTATCCTCATTAGTGGTACCAATTTCTTTGGAGCCAGAAGAAGTTGTACACTGATCATGAGAAGACATTGCCACTGATGATTTTTGCCACTTCAATTGATGAGTTATTGTAGAAGCTGATGATACCATATACTCTCAAGTCGAACTCGAACTAAAAATTAGTTGAAAATAATAAGCCCTTGTTTTGTTCTGTTTCCAAGTATATTCTGATTCTGATGGAAGCATCAAAGGGATTTTGAAAGCAAAATAGTACTATTAGAAGCGTTGAAAAGATTCTATCCTGCCATGACATATAAGATAACTCTGAAAACTCGTAGTACTACAGCAAAACTACTACCACTACTAGGAATACAAATTAAAATAAAATTTTTATTGCAAAGTGTGACTCTACCAAATCCTGATAAGAATAGAGAACAGCCTAGGCCCCTAAGCCAGCCTTTTCTCCTCTATATATGAACTGGAAGCACACCCTTTTTGCTCAAGGTTAATTATATGAGGTGCATAACCCCACTCATCAATATTTCTGCTTTATTTATAAAGCTAAAGTTGGATAAGGGACACTTATAGAAGGAGAGATAAGCTTCCGCTGATTCATTTTCTTGTTATTTTTGTGGTTGGGATATTTAAAGAGTGAGGTAAATAGTATTAGTACCTTTCTCATGATTGTAGTATGAAAAGGGAAAAAGTAAATGTACTTTTTTTCTAATGATTTTTTTTTAACCTTTATTTTTAGTACATTGATTAACAAAATCTTATTATTATTTTCTTCTTTATTATTGTTATTATTGAATTATGAGACTATTATTAAGTTTTAGTTCATACTTGGTTCAAATCAAATTTGGATGTATCTCTAATTGAGTCTAGCTTGGCAGCTTCTTGCAGAGGTATCATTAGAGATAGTAATAATCAATTTGGGATGGCATGTGCTGGCTAATAACTTAGGATCTTGTTCTATCCTCTATGCTGAGTTGTGGGGTATCCTTCTGGATTTTCATCGCGCAAGTCATCAATTGGGGCTCGAGAACCCACGACCACAAGGTTAAGAGCCTTGCGCTCTACCAACTGAGCTTGACGGGCCACAAGAATAATAAATCATATTTATATTTGGTCAATAAAATATTTTCTCTATTTAACTGGGCCTGTTGTCGGTTGTTTATTTTTTTTTTTTATTCCCATGTCGAACCTATAACGACAACCATTGTGTAGTTGTATCCCATGGACGCATGTTGTTTAGCCCACTATTCCATGGAATACATCATCGCTACACTTATACAAAGGCTTTGAAGTGTTTTAACTACTTTTAGTCACAATATCTGCTATTCCAAATTACTCTTATCACAAAATACCACTTTCCTAACTCTTTCGAACAAGATGGTCATTTCATCCGCTTCAAAGCAAAATTTTCCTACAGTTACCTCTCCATAGCAGTTACACACCCAGCATTATGGCACACCACTGCATACATGGTCCAAATTAAAAAAAAAAATTAATAATAAAAATATTCAAAAAATCAGAAGTTCAAAATTGAAATGAGTAGTTTATGTTTTTCTAGATGAGAGGGGCATATTAGCAGTAAAGATTTGTAAAATAGTTACAATTTGCATGTTCAACATTAGCGAGCATGAAGTGCTTGCACCCCACTAGTTACAAGAATTAGAATAACATCATCGTTTATACAATAAGATAAAGGAAATTCTCAAATATAACCGTCAAAGGGTGTCTAACTTTTTTTTTCATTTTTATCCTTATATTACTCACTTACTCGGTGTTTTTTTTTCTTCTTCAAAAGTGTAGTTACCAAGTGCACATGAAAGACAATCGTGTGCATGAATCTCATTTTCTTTAACGTTTATTGTTACAAAAACTACAATCATATTTAGTATTTAATTATTGTTATTCATATTTAATACTTGACAGATACGAAGTGTTTATCAGAACATATTAGTAGAAGAGATAATATTTTTTTGTTGTACTTATTCATTTATTTGTTTTATCTAAACATATGTTGATACACACACACACATATATATATATATATATATATATATAAAAGACTTTTCAGATAATAGAAGAGTCAAATACACTTTTAATAATACATTTTTCCTAAATCCTAATCAAACACTTTTAACAATATATGATTGAATCATAATAAACTCTTTTACATTGATTAAATCATTTTATGATTTTTATATTACATTAATTTTTTTTTATACACATACATACTTAATAGGGGTATTTGTGACCCGGTCTTGGCCGAAACTTATATTTAGCCGAGTTTGAGTTGTGAAATTTGATTTAGTATTCTTTTTTAGTTCGGGTTCTGGTTATGTTATGGGTTAACTCAACCCAATTCAAAGTAATAGGAATACTCGTGACCCAGTCATAGCTAAAACTTATTTAGTCAAATTCAAATTGTGAAATTTGACCAAGTATTCTTTTTTATTCGGGTTAACCTAACCCAATTCCAAGTCAAATATTTTTAAAAAAAAAATATTATTATTATGAGGTTTTAGATTTAGATTTATTTTATCAAAAAAGTTATAAATTTTATGATTTTTGTATTATATTAGTTATTTTGTCTACGAACATACATTTTTTTTCCTACATTATATTGTGAGGTCCGGATTGTGAAATTCAAAAGCCGTTCGAGTTGGGATTTTCTGCCAAATAAAAAGGGTATGACCCTCTATTAACTAGTGGAAATCCAAGCCCAAACATTAGGTAGTGAGTGTGAGCGTTCGTCTATACAAACATTCTTTTAGTTCAAAAACTAGTTGATGTGGACATTGTAGGCCTCATTAATTCGATCGTTTTCAACAAGGAAGGCAAAGATCGTTCATTTATTTATTTTTTTGGACCGGGCCAAAATTTTTGGTGTTCTTATTCCTTTGTGTTTTATAGCTCAACATTCTGTCTAATCACACTTCACGCTTAAAGTGACGGAAAATTTACATGAACCTAGAATTTATAAAATATAAATACTATATTGTGGCTGATTTTGTATAAATTATCAATGTGATATTTTTTTTAGTTAAAATAATAATAATAATAATACTAAATAATAATAATAAAATATATAAATCTTCACCGATGATTTATATATTTTATTACTCTTTTTTATTATTATTTTAATGAATTATTAATATTTTATTATTATTTTAATAAATCGCCACAATTGGTAGCAATTTATGAAAATGATCACATTTTGATACGTTACTTAAAAGTACCACATTCTTATATTTTTTTTATACCACTTATCATATAGAAATTTTCTAGCCTAAAGTGACAATAAGCAATATTCACACTTTTTTGTCAGACAAAAAAAAAGGGACAAAATATGTGCTCAATTGGAGACACTTTAAATCCAGGCAGATACCAAAATATCAAGTGATCAACATAGTTTTCAAAGTTTGTAGTCAAACCCAAATAGGTTCAAGGGCCAAAAAATAATGTGCATGTCTAATTTTTCAGCTAGATGATGTTAGCTTAGTCCTACTATACATGTTGAATATGAAGGTGACTAAAATCGTACAATACATAATGAAACATTAAAAGTGCCTACAAATTTTAGCTTGCATCAACACTACTGAATCTCTGATTCTGAACCATCTTCAAGCATTTCCCTCTGGGATGCAAATGGAGGTGGAGGGGGATCAACACTCAATGTGCCATCCAGTACTCTCACTACCTCCCCCATTGAAGGCCTCCTTCGTTCGTCCGTTTGAAGGCACCAGAATGCAATCCTCAATGCACGCTCGAGTTCCTCCGAATCGGCATCGCCCTCAATTCTTTTGTCAACCACATTGGCAGCATTCCCTTCAATCCATTCTTTGTATGTCCACTCACAAAGTTCTCCATCTCTACTTCCAGTCAACAAGGTTAATAATAACTTGCCGAAGTCCCCTACATCCCTCTCAGCTGAAAAGCCACAATACACGGCCTCGCCATCTGCCATCGCGAACCCGAATTCGGTCACCTTGGCCACTAAGTTATTGTCCAACATGACGTTTTCACATTTCAAGTTTCCATGGCTTATAAACTCCCTACACCCGGAGTGAAGATAACTGATGGCCTTGGCCACACTTGAGCATATTTCAACTCTCTTTCTCCAAGTTAGCTTCTTGCAAAGAGTACAATCGTCGATGTACTTGTCCAGCGAACCATTTTTGGCGTATTCATACACCAAAAACCTATGATTGAACTCACAACAATAGCCCTCCAGCTTCACAAGGTTCTTGTGGTGGATGCTCCCTATCTTCAGAACAGCACTCCGAAACTTCCTTTCTTCTAAGGATGCTTTCAGCTCTTTAACCGCGATAACGCAGTTGTTTGGTAGCATGCCCCTGAACATATTTGGCCCGATTTGATTCTTGAAATCCCCAGTGAGGCTCTTGATTTCCAAGAAGGATAACACAGTTAAGCCCTTTGAATTTGAGCCTGTGAGAGCTACACTGGCATGTCTCCTAGTAGAGCTCTTTCTTCTGCAGATGTAGAAAACAACTCCGAGCTGAAGGATAGCAACGATGAAAAATGTGCCTGAGGCTGCTCCTATCAGACAAGAAACACAAAGGCTAGCAGGAGGAAGTTTTGGTGGAGGTGAGTTTATGATAATGGGGTTTACCGCAAGAGGATCTGAACATCTCTTAACAAATGATACTGAGTTTACAGATGGATCAGCATAGCCAGTGACATACTCAGTTTTCTTCATCGAGCATTGCGGAATGCCATTATTGGAAAAGGTTGCAACTGTACACCGCGAATCATTCTGGCACAACTGTTCACATTGCTGCAGGCTACTCACGATAAATGAATCATCAGGGGGATAAATTCCATACAGATATGTGTGCCTATATGTTATTATAACGGAGCCAGGTCCACACTTTTGTTCATATGGAACCAAACATGTGTTAGTCTCAGTTAGCTCAAAAGGGCACGTGCAATCAGCAGTACCTGAGTCAGCGAGGACACAGACACCGCGCCGACCACAAGTTGCGAAAACCTTGCACTGATTCTCAACAGCTTGCCAGACTGATCTCCATGAATGTGAAGCCTCTACCCACGAATATAACCGGAGGTTGCCATCCGCATCTAGCCTGAGAAATCGGTAGTTCACAGAGTCATTGTGGTCTTCCCCAAACACACTCCAAACAACTTTTGACCTTTGGTCTAGAAGCTGCAGGGCTCCACTTGTTGTAAGAAATGCAGTGAGATTTGAAGTAGAAGGGCTTCCACTTTTCCAGTAGATGATATTACTCTCCCAGCGAAGCTGCAATTGCCCCGAAGCATTCATGCAAAGACTGTAGAAACTGGACATTGGAGTCTTGGCAGTAGCGCGAAGCATCTGATAAGCAGATAAAGTCTGTCCTGGGATAAGTGTATCACCAGGATTACCAAAACTTTGCCAAATGATGTTTTGCTCTCTGTCTATCAGAACAAGATTGCCACTATCACGAAGAGAAGCCGAAACAACACCTCGATTATGCGTTTCACTGCTCCACCCAGGGCCTCCTAAGGAATCAAACAGGACCAGTTCCCCTTCTGGGGTGAGTTGGAAATAGGACATGTTACCTACTGTGACATGAGCTCCAGCAATCCATACCACTGTTTGCTGGCTATACGGTATAGTCTTCGCATTGAACCGAATGCCGACACGAAACTGGTTAGGTTCATCTGAGATGTTAAAGAATCCAATTGCAAAATCACCATTAGAGGAAACCCAACAGTCATTTCCAACCACAGAAAGTTTGGAACCCAAAGGTATCACAGCTTTCACAATAGGATGTACCAAGAAGCAGATGAAAACACATAGCAAAAATGGTAATCTAAGGAGACACTCCTGTTCAAGCATATCTATATATGCTCACAGTGACAAATCAAGATGCAAAAAGATGAATCCTATTCCCCCAAAGCCACATTCACATTTGGAAGGTATTGAATTCCACCCTGGCAACTACACCAAACACCTGTGAAGAAGATAAGGTAAGGTAAAGGTCTTTGTCAAGCCCAAAAGTGTTGTTCAGCAGTACAATGATAAGAGCTCAAAACACACGATATTTCAAGGAAAATTAGGTAAAGAATGATGACAAATTTGCAGTGCTACGGAGACAATTTTCAAAATAAACCAAGGGTGGAAGAAAAAAATGAACAAATTTGGCACCTGAAAGAGTAGTCCAAAATTCAATAATTCACCACAGAGTTCTACCATGAGCATCACAGAACTTAAAGCAAATTCATAAAGCAGCACCATAAATTTGACAAAGCAACTTGAGCCCCATGCATGACTTGTATCTGCAAAAAGGAAGATAGGAGATTCCAAGAGTGGAAGCTTTTCCTATCCTTGTGCAAGATATCTGCAAAAGATGAATTTTGAGTACTAAAAATTGGAACTTTTAAGGCAGAGATGGGACCCAAAATTAGACCAAAGTGGAGCACATATTGAGATAATGCAATCACTTTTCAAGGCCTCAAACTTGAAAGGAACAGAAGAGCCATGAAAATGGTATTGCAGAAGAGAATGAAAAAGATACAAAAGCGAATTCTCAAAGAGCTAGCTTGCCTTTTTCTGTGCCAAAGAGAGTGAGAGAGTGAGATCTGAGAAAAATCAAACGCAGTGAGAAAAAGGGGGGGTGAGAGCTCAGAACCAGAACAGGGCAATGTTCCACTTGAATGCACCAAATCCCATAAACCCAGATGGAAATTTTCTTCCTTTTTGGTTTCTTCTCTCTTTTCTCAGCACTCACTTGAGCTTAGCTCAAAAGGGTCACGGCTAAAGGGGGAGAAAAGAGGGAATCTAGAAGAAGCAACACTGAGACATGAACGAAGTTCACAAACAACAAAGTTGTTAGCTTTATAGTGATAAGTTGAAGATTATGAGTTTTTGAAAATGGCGGTGGCGTAGGCTTTGATGGTGCTACTGAGCTTGCTGGGTTTTTATAGATTTGGAGCAGGAAAAAAAGGAGTGGTAAGCGGTGAGAGTGAGTGAGAATGGAAGCATAGAGGAAAAGGGCCCTTGAGAAAAATTGGGGTGAAGAATAGAAGCAATGCGAGAATGAAAGAGGCAGAAGAATCCAAAGATAAAAATGAGTGAGAGTTGGAGTCTATGAAGAAGAAGTAGGAGGACGAAGTGAAGAACACTGAGCAGGGTGAACGAAATGGATTATTTAAGGAATTTTACTATTATTATCATTATTATTTTATATTGCTAGTTTTATTTGGGTACATATATACTGCTAGTTTTCTTTTGGATTGTTTATTTATTATTTTGTATGGGGAAAGCTTGTTAAGAAAATAAAAATAAAATAATTTTTTATTTAAAAAATGAGACCTAATGATTCTTGGATTATTTATGTACGTTTAGATTGCTTAAAAATAGAAGCACTAAAAAATTAATAGAAAATAAAAATTGATTAAAAAGATTGCTTAGAAATTGATTATTTTAGTGTAGTAGTTATTATTAATGTAATTTGGGTCAAAGGCAGTTTAAGGAGTTTTCCTTTTAAGATTGATTTCAATATTCAACTTCTATATACTATAAGCTAGAATTAGTCTAAAGGCGTAATCTACTTTAATCACGATTAATAGCTTTTGGAATGCTTACAAATTAAATTTGACTTAGTTTATAAATTAAATTTTATATCTAAATTGTTAAATATTATAAAATATTTTTTCAATTTTATAATTTTTATTACTTTATATAAATATTGTTATTTTTATATAAATATTATTAAATATGGTCAAATACAAGTCAAAAAAATTATATGGTAAAATTAGTGGGAATTAATTTAATTTTTTAAATTAATATTTTATTATCATACAAAATATTTAATAAATTTGAATTTAATTAAATAGTTTAATTGTTATACTATGCTAATGTAATTTTTTTATGTTATCGTTTAATCAAATATTATCATATGTGTTATCTATTATTTAAAATGTCATGCAAATAAAATGATTTGATTGAATGACAGTTTCGTATACAGTTATGTTACATGTACACCCATATCTCATACACCATACATACATCCGTATTAGAATACACTGACCTCCTAAAATAACCGCTTCATCCCCTCTTTCTCCCACTCTCACCAACACGCGCGTGAACCCACGTTCCTTATCTTCATTCTCTTTCTCGAAAAATTTCACTGTTCATTACTCTCCGCTCTCTTCACCTTCTTCGTTTTCTTCGATCTCATCGTTCTCTGCGATCTCATGCGCAAGATCTGGGATTTGTTAGAGAGATGAGTGATTGAATATGTTGCTGCTTGTTATCATCTTTTAAATAAGAAATAAAGAAGTTCAAAAATAAAAAACCAAAGCATAATTGACCGGAGGAAGGAAAAGAACAAGATATACATGACCTATGCTTGTTAATTTTAAAGTCAAGATTTATTAGTATTTGAGTAAAATTATAGTGATGTAAACAAAACCTGTGACCTGTGGATAATGTTTGCACATAAACTCATTTAATGTTTGCACATATGCCGATGTAAAGTTTGCACAATTCTACAATACATCAAATTCTGCATTTTTATGCATTTGTGACAAACACATAACATTTATATTATACCATCTAATGTTTATTCATGGCAATATGTAAAAAATTGTGTCAAAATATTTATAATATTTATGCGTTAATTGTTGAAAGGTTGAGAATATGTCAAAATGCACATCATCTTCCTTACCAAAGACAAAAACATGTGACATGTGGATAATGTTTGCACATACGCCTATTAATGTTTGCATTTATGCCCATTTAAAGTTTGCACAATTCTACAATACATCAAATTCTACATTTTTATGCATTTGTAACAAACACAATGCTTATATCACACCATCTAATGTTTATTCATGACAATATGTAAAAAATTGTGTCAAAATGTTTATAATATTAATGCATTAATTGTTGAAAGATTGAGAATGTGTCAAAATGCATATCCTCTTTCTCAACAAAGATAAAACCTGTGACTTGTGGATAATATTTGCACATATGTCCATTCAATGTTTGAATATATGCATATTTAAAGTTTGCACAATTCTACAATACATCAAATTCTGCATTTTTATGCATTTGTGACAAACACATAATACTTATATCACACCATCTAATGTTTATTCATGGCAATATGTAAAAACTTGTGTCAAAATATTTATAATATTTATGCATTAATTGTTGTTGAAAATGTGTCAAAATGCACATCATCTTCCTCAACAAAGACAAAACCGGTGACTTGTGGATAATGTTTGCACATACGCCCATTTAATGTTTGCACATATGCCTATTTAAAGTTTGCACAATTCTACAATACATCAAATTCTGCATTTTTATGCATTTGTGACAAACACATAATACTTATATCACACCATCTAATGTTTATTCATGGCAATATGTAAAAACTTGTGTCAAAATATTTATAATATTTATGCATTAATTGTTGTTGAAAATGTGTCAAAATGCACATCATCTTCCTCAACAAAGACAAAACCGGTGACTTGTGGATAATGTTTGCACATACGCCCATTTAATGTTTGCACATATGCCTATTTAAAGTTTGCACAATTCTACAATACATCAAATTCTGCATTTTTATGCATTTGTGACAAACACATAATACTTATATCACACCATCTAATGTTTATTCATGGCAATATGTAAAAAATTGTGTCCAAATATTTATAATATTTATGCATTAATTGTTGAAAGGTTGAGAATATGCCAAAATGCATATCCTCTTCCTCAACGAAGATAAAACATGTGACTTGTAGATAATGTTTGCACATAAGCACATTTAATGTTTGCACTTATGCCCATTTATAGTTTGCACATTCAATTTTCTGTCATATGTATGTTAGTAATGAATGAGCATTAGAACATATGAAGCTTCAGTACATTAGAATTTCACAGAAACGTCAAAGAATAGAACTCTACATGGAAATCAAAGAAAAAAATCATGAAAACTATGATGATGATGATGATAAACATAATAGAAAATTGAATGACGATGATGAGATGATAATCAAAGAAAGGATGATGATAATGATAATCAAAGAATGGATAATGATAATAGGAGGATGAGAGGATGATAGAGAATGACGATGACGATGACGATGACGACGGCGACAAACATAACAGAACAAAGATAAGAGGTTGAAGACGATGAGTGAAAATGATGACGGAAACCAGTTCGGGATTGGGATGTGCGCGTTGTGTATAACTATACGCTATACTATAATTATCATTAATTGTGTATAAAACTGTATAAAAGAGTGGTGTATGTACGGGTGTATGATTTATGAGTGTACATGGAGCATTTTTCATAAAAAAAATTTACAATCAAGTCACCATCTAAAACTTTAGTATTGATGATAATCGAATTGAATTAATTAATAAATTAATCCGGATAAAAGGATACGATTTTTATGTTAATCTGAGGTATCCCCATCAGATTTGCATTACATTAACTCAAGAATGATACTTTCTCAGGTCAACTTTATTTGTTATTTTTACTTTTTTTGTAACATTGAAAAATTAATGTATTTAAATATAATTATTGACTGTTTAATGTATTAAAAATGTAAAAGTGATAAATAAAATGGAGTAGAGGGAGTACAACATACTTATGTGTGAACACACGCTAATTGTGGAAAACTGATGGCTCAAATATCACCCATTCTAATGACTAATAAAAGGAGAGATATCATGAGCAAATTGTTTAACTCGTGTTATAATTACCTACGGTGTCGATTTACCAACGGCACTTGTCATTACTCCTTTCATGTCCACACTTTGAACTGTGGACTGATATTAAGAAAATAATTAAAAACTATATATGTAAAGCAAAGTTGATGGTATTTTACATCATTATCCTTATTTGATATAAAAATAATAGAGCCAATTAAAGTTATTAATAGTGTATAAACATTAAAAAAAAAGTTTATTGAATAGGAGTATAATAAGAAATAGAATAGTTATTATGGTATAAATTTAAAAAGTTAACAAGTATATATGAAAATATCAAAATAAAAATGTAGACACGCAAAAAAAATTTTTACATGGAGTAACTATGAAGATCATAAATCCCTTCAAACTATTCTTAAAAGTATACTGTGGTTCACAAATTATTAATAACTTGAAATTGCAACTATTTGATCAAACATATAAAGAGTACTGATTAAGAAAGGGTATCACAATTAGTTAATGTTTGAACTTTTACCATAAAAGGGTAAGAGGGTCTTGAGCACGTACCTCTCTTGACAGTACAGACAAACACAAATGAGACAGTGTTCGGCAGATGAGTCTCCAAATAGCATTCTTGTTTCCTGGTAGGCAATTTCTCTTGTGAGGATAAGTCCAATTGGAGCTGGCAAAGTGATGCTAAAATGAATGTACACGGGTTCTATGATTGTGCAGGCAAATATATTATTCCGGTTTAGAAGTGATTATATAAAACCTTATGTCACCAGTATGTATAACATCCATGGAAACTTCTCGTGTGCTTGAAGCAGTGAGAGATATGCTAGGCAAGGGATTCACATGTTGTTGACGCCTTTCTAAGTTCAGGTGTTTCTTAATTACGGGAAAGAGCTGTAATATTCAAGATGGAACATAGTGTCGATTCACACATAATTCATCAATGAACGACATTCTAATGGAGTTTATGTTCTATTGAATCTCATCCAATGATTAATTATGTGAGTGGTATCATATCTTATTAAATGAATACAAATACATTTTCTATAACTTTTACCTATTAAAGGAATTAGATATGTTGACATATATTTTGCCAAAAAATTTTGATCCATTATTATAAAATTTTCCAATTTTTTTCTAATAATTTTTTTTTTGTTTTTCATAGGTCTCTTTTCCCATCAAAAACAAATGTTTAAATATTAGGAAACACTTAATATTTCACACATTACAGTGGACTAGTTCTTTACCATTAGGTCAAACTAGTTTGACTAATCATTTATTATGATACACGGCACGTGGTTTTTAATTTTTATAGTCTTAATTTACTTGAACTCAAATTTCAAATCAATAAATGTACCCAAAAAAATTCCAAATCTCCAACATAAGCACGTATAGGCTTCTAATTAATATCTCCAAAAAATAGAAAATTAATCTCGATGCAAAAGTTAGACTAACACCATCAAAGAAAAAATAAATAATGTGAGAAAAGAGAAACATGTTACGAAAGTATAAATAACAAATTATCTTTCAAAAAACTAGGCAATTTTGGATTATGCCAAAAACATTTCCAGTATTCCAACTTTACAGACACGCACATATATGTGTATCTGTATTCATGTGAGCCGCATGAACTCAACTGAGCTAATATAGATTATTGCAAAGAGTTAATTAATTAATAAATTAACAAAAATATACAAACCATAAACCATAAACTCCCTGTCATGTCTGTTTGCTCAATTATGCACATCCCTAGCTAGTTGACTACAGGTTGTACTATTAATTTATTATTATTACAAAGTCTTATTTATCACCAAAAAGAATCTTACAGGCATACGTTGAAATAAGTTAAGGGGTTGCACATGAAATTAATTAGGTAAGTGTTCTAAGACCGTATGAAACAAGCCTATGGAATTGGCTAGACCAACACTATGGGCACGGGTTAATTATATGGCCCACCTTTACATGATTAACAAAAGGAAAATATGAGTTTAACTTTAAATTAAAGTGGACAATGTGATGATCTTTCAGAGATATACTAAAAAATGGAAGGGAGATTCTCTTTTGGTTTCGCCATTTTTGTATCAAAAGAATAACAATTTTAAACTTTGTGTGGAAAGCGATCTCGTAGGGTTGCATACTGCATGCAATGTGAGAGATCATAAAGTGGCCTTTTCCCTAATTCCTCCAATTAATCACAGAATGGACCCACTAATTGATAGGCTCGTTCGTGCCCTTTTGTATGGGAATAATTAAAGTCAATAAAATAAAGTTTGAGATCATATCTTAATTCTTGATCTCAATTCTTAAGTGATTATGGAATATGGTTTTAAATATTGTGGAGATGAGTCCTTTTTTTTTGGAATGTGATTAACGTGGGCTGCAACAATTAAAGACAATGGTGAATTAACGGGGCCTAAGTACCCCTTCGAGTAGTTCAACAACTCATGCTCGTGATTCAAGTTCTTGTTTTATCCGACTTTGCTGATCCACGATTTGATTAAAACCTAATTAAACAATAAAAAACAAGTTTTATGAAGTGCTTGGCTAAGAGAGGTACAAAATGTTAACTGTAGATTCGCTGATTTTTTTTTCGTTGACTTATGACGTCTAGATTCTATATATCATCAACAACTTGAATAACTTGGCCCGACCTAATGCGATAGAATGCTCTTTTACAGGGAAGAGAGATCTCTCAATAATATTTTTTTATTTATTCTCATGCCTCAAACTCTAGACTATTAATTAAGGAATTAAGGTTTCATTACTAATTCGACCAACCCCACATTGATGTAGGTTCGGGGATTTAAATGATTGGTTATATTTTACATTTTACTCATTAGTGTTTTAACTTGCTCTTTTGGGTTTAAACCTCATTAATATCAAGAAAAAAAATAAAGAAAAATGATTGATGTACACCTTACAATCTATCACCGTACTGTCAACCAATAATTTTATACGGTTGACTCATGTGCACTCACTCACACGTTATAACAAACTTTCACGCGCTCACTCAATCCAAAACCCTCAGCTCCAGCGCAGCCTCCATTATTCTTTCTTCTTTCGTCTTCATTCTCCTCATCATCATTCGTCAACGTCACCATCGTTCTTGTTCTTCTTCACCCACATCGTAGTCATTTGCCCTCATCATCGTCTTCTTTGTCTTCTTCATCTTCTTCCTTCGTTTTGTTTTCTATTTTTGAACAAGCTCATCCATGGAGTCTTCAAATCAATCCGATGGATGTAATGAGGTACAGTTCTGTAAAACTTTGGAAGGAATCCATGTGTTTATTTTTATAGGAATCCATCGTAACTCCTCATCAACTACTGAGTTGTTTGTGCATCGTTGTTGTTAATGTTTGTACACCACAGTTGAATATGTTTGTGCACAATAGGTGAAAATGTTTGTGATCCAAGTATATACTAGTAGGTTGTGTGGGGTTAGTTTTTGTACTTTTTTGGTACAAAATCTGACCCAACATTTGACGAATCAATTTGAGTCTAGTACTATTATTATTGTTACTACTATTATTATTATGTTATATTATTATTTTTAAAAAATAATCTACTTTTTTTTCAAAATTAATATAAAAAGTTATGGAATATGTGGTGTAAAATATGTACACTAAAAAAATGTGTCCTATAAATTAAAATAAAGAATATTATAATATAAAAAAATAATATGTGAGTAATTTAAGTCAACGGGTCAAGTCAATTTTTAAAATCGATCATCCAAAAAATTTTCTACTAATACTCAAGTTAATATGGTTTTATTTGACAATCCGAGCACCAAATCCAATTCAAAAGCATTTGGGTTGGTTTGGGCCAACGGGCTGACCCAACTCATTGTACACTCCTTATATAAATGAATGCAAGTTTTATACGGATATATCAATCAAAATATATATTCATGGGAAAGTAGTGTTGGAATTAATAAGAAAAGGGGGAATAAATTGAACTTTGAGAATTACACTTCACATAAATAGTGAAAATTAAAATACAAAATGATATTTTTAAAATTTATTAAGTTAATTTTAATATTTTTTGGGTTTTAAGAAACAGAAATGCTCTGTATACACCCTAAACACATACACCAGTACATATACCACCAAATTATACGCAATTAATAACAGTTATACGGATATAGTAGACTTTCCTTCCCACGCAATTTTTTTCAACCATATCACAACGAAACGCACTCCAACATGATTTTCTCCACGAGATCACAAATGAACCTTTCAAACAATCTATTCTGAGCTCCAGAATCCGCCATAACCACCATAGAATGATATCAATGTATGATCCATACATCTTCTTTATCATCTTTTGTCGTAATGTCAACTAGTCTAATCATGAAATAAGCTAGAATTTGTGCTTTGATGGCCACACGAGGTTGATATTGCAAGCTGTACTTTGAAAGCTTGATACCCATGTCACCATCTGACTTTCTAAGTCAGGTTTGTGCAAGATCTGTCAGATCAAAAGGTTAGTGCGCACAATGATTGAATGACCTTGAAAATAGTAGTTCGGCTTCCAAGATGCAATTACCACTACAAAAGTAGCTTTCTCGATCCTATGATATCTTAGCTTGGGCCCCTGCAAAACCCGACTTACATAGTAAATCGAACTTTGTCCTTCTTGTAATTCTTGAACTAGCACAAATCCTAATGCAGCCTCACCGGCAGAGATATATAAAATTAGTGTTTCTCTAGGTTCTGGTTTTGTAAACACAGGAGGAGATCTAAAATATTTCGTCAATTCTTGGAATGCTTCTTCACACACATCATTATACTCAAATTCTACTTCCTTCTTCAATAACTTAAACAAGGACATAGTTTTCCAAGAAAAAGTAGCCAAAAATCGTGTTAGAGCTGTCAATCTCCCTGCCAACTATTGTACTTCTCTCAATGTTGTCAAACTCTTCATCTCAAGTATATCTTTACACTAATTAGGGTTTACTTCAATTCCCTGGCTTGTGAGCATGAAGTTGAGAAATTTACCTGTCTACATAGCAAAAACAAATTTGGATGAGTTGAGCCTCATGTTTCTTTTTGTCGAGCATTGAAACACTTCATCTAGGTCATGTAGCATTTTTTATTCCTCTAAACTCTTCACTAACATGTCGTTCATGTAGACCTCCGTTGTTTTAGATCTCAGAACACTTCGTCCATCAATCTTTGATAAGTCGCCACGACATTTTTTAATCCAAAAGGAATCACCTTGTAGTGATAGTTAGCCTCCAGAGTTAAACATGCGGTCTTCTTAGCATTCCTAGGATACATACGAATCTGATTACTGAGCATGCGTCCATGAATGACAACAATTTGTAGCCTGAAGAAGTATCAACTAATGCATATATATTGGGTAAAGGGTGTGGATCTTTCTATTTTCAAGTCTATATAATCCACACACATTTGTCATTTCCTATTTGACTTTCAAACAATGACCACATTGGAGAGCCATGTCGGATATTGGATTCTTAAATAAATCCAACTTCCAACAAAATTTTTACCTATTTTTATATTGATATCTTCCTTTCAAGACACATTTTATTCTCTTTTGCACTATAGGTTTAGACATAGGTTGGATGGCTAACTTATGACATACAAAATCAGGATCTATTACAGGCATGTCGGAGGCAGTCCAAGCAAATAAATTGGCATTATTCAAAATTAAGGTAATTAACCTTGATTTGATTGGTGCCGAGAGGTTTTTATTGATCCTTGTAACTTGCCCCCTCCTTGAATCCAACTTGGACTTCTTCAAATTCTCCTTCAGGTTGTGGTCTCTCTTATGGAGGCCTAACTTTGACATCTAGATCAATTTTGAATTTTCCTAATATGTCAAAAGTGTTGGTTACATAACTGCTTCCTCCTATTCTCTTCCCTGAGATGACAAGACTTATGTTGTATGTCATCCTAGATACCGCCTGATGATCTTTAACACGTATAACATCTCCTTGTTTTGAAGGAAATTTTATTGCTAAGCACACAATGGAAATGATCGCTCCCAATTTGTTAAGAGTGGATCATCCAATTATGGCATTGTAAGTTGAGTTGCAATTTACCACCAACAAATTCACTCTCACTATTCGACATAAAGACACATTTCCAAAGGTAACATACAATGTAATGTAGCCATCAAGTTTTACCCTTTTCCCTTAAAATCTGACTAAGTTAGCATCGTGAGGTAATAAATCAACTTCGTAGAGTCCCATTTTATCAAAAGCATCTTTGTACAATATGTAAACATATCTACCTTTATTGATAAACACTGGCTTCAAGTTTGCATTAGCCATAATCAATGGGATCACTATAGGATTGTCCTGACCTAGCATCACTCCTTCTTCATCTTCACCTGAAAATGTTATGACCGATGTATTGGACGATTTTCTTAGAGTATAATACTCATAAAAGACTTAGAGAACTTCTTTCAAATGTTTCTTCCTAGCGTTCCGAGATACTCCCTTAGCAAAACCTCCCGAAATGGTATTTATTGTCCGTGTTACAACTTGTTTAGTGTCATTGGATTTAACTTATTGTATCTCGAGTTGGTTGTTACTACGGGGGTTCCTTTTTCAACACCTCGGTCTCTAGTTAAACCTAAGCGTGGTATGCACAACATAAGAACTTGTCCATGTACTTCTGAGGCTTCAAGGTCTTGGGCTTTGGAACCGAGATAGCAGACCAATTTGGGGCATCTCATGGAATATTTGGCCAAGGGGTACCCTAAGCTTACTATATTCAGAGAATTTATCTATCTTAAGTCCTCGCCCATTTCTCCTGTTCTTCTCAGGGAGGCCATTTTTCTCATTATGCTTCTTAGTTCCCCCATAGGCAGTCATCTCACCTCCTTGTTCATTCATGTATTATTCAGCTTGACGTATAAGATCCTATACCATCTTAGGGGTTCTTCTCATAAGTGATCTTCAAAACTCACATTCCCTCAACCCCTTGCACAAAATGAGTTTTGCTTCAGCATCATCAAAGTCGTTAATTTTTTTAGCCTCGTTGAATCTATCCAAATAAACATGGAGGGTTTCCCCTTCCCTTCAACGGTTACGCATATAATGGGTAGCTTATTATTGCCTGAGCTTCTTGATGGCTCGAGCTAGGCGTTACACTCTACGACCATCTCAAACTCTTATGTTTTGCTTGGTTATCTCGGGTGTGTGAGATGTATGCCATATGATAGAGAGATTTTACCGACATTTTTATACTCCATAATTGAGCATTGTAGCCTAGAATTATGTGATTTTGATGGCGAATTGATAAGATTCGCATAATTGTCCTTTTATGAGCATAATTGAGAAAACTATAGTTTAAACAACATTTTTAAATGATTTTTAATTGTCTCGAGTAACCTATGCGTTTAACATCTTGTGTTTGAGTTGTTAGAATCACAGGTAATCAAATGTTGGTGCAAGAAAAAGAGCAAAAAGGAGCAAGGAATGGAAGAAAAGAGCGCAAGAAGAAGCAGAAAGCTCTTGGACATGCGCTCCAGTGCATTTTTATGTCCTGGAGTGCCCAAAGTGGGCCCAAAATGCAAAAAAAATGAGTCAATTGTGAGTTAGTGGAGCATCTCGCATGCGACTTAAGGAGTCTCAAGTGTCTCGCTCCAGTTGAAGCAAACAAAGAACAAGGATTGGCACTCTGAAAGGCGTCTCGCGCGAGACGTGACAAACAGGAAGTCAAAAATTCAATTCTTGAAGTGTGTCTCGCGCGAGACACAATACAACTCTTGCGAGACACGATTGCAGAGGCCCAAAATGCGTAAAACTTAGTTTAAAATGCACCAGAGGGAAAAATAAGGATTAATTCCAAATTCACTCAGTTTTTACACCATTTCTCTCAATTCCGAAAACAACAGCTCTTATACTAGGTTTCCTGCATTATTTCCTTTATTTTCACAGTGACATAGGTTGATGTTAGCACTATTTAATTAGTCTCTTTAGGTTTGAAGATCGTTGAAGCTTTCATCATCACTTTGGGATTCTCGCACAATTTTACACGTTTCTCGCCATTAATTTAATTAAGGTTTTCATCTTTTCTTCAGATCTGATTTTTATTGCATTTATTTTATTATTATGAGCCTTAATCCTCCACCCATGGAGGAGTAATCTTCTTAATATCTTGCATGCAGTAACTCTAGATTATGATTAATTAGAGGTTCTTGCGCTTAATGTCTGTTCATGATTTGTTCCACCCTTAATTAGTAATCTAGCGATTGCATGTTATTGGTTAGGGTTGATAAATCTTGACAATTGTAGGATTTATTGATTTAGGATTTTAGAACATTTTGGGGGAACTAATTAGATTTAATTAGGTTGTGCAATTGGGACATAATTGATATAGGTTTTAATGCTAAGATCTTGGTGATTAATTCCTTATTAATTAGTGCTTAAGGGATTGACGATTGTAGTCTCTTAAATCAATTGCGTGTTAGTTAGAGATTTCAACTAACGAACAACACCTCCTTCTATGAATAATGAATTAGGAACCAATGGTAATCAATCCATGATCTAGAAACACCGTATGCAGGGCATTACTTTTTTTATCATCGTTGATTCACTTTTGTTTGCTTTCATTTTAATTCAAATTCATCAATCAAACTCCCCCAATTTAGTTGAACTTGAAATTGGCTTTCGAATTGCTTCTTTGAGATACGGACTAGGTTAGCCCCCATTTACTACGTTTTTTGGGGTTTACTTAATTATAAATTATTATTTGATCACACACTAGAAATAACAATGCTTTGGTGTGTGTCATCGTGCTGATAGGTTTAGATCGTAACACATAGATATCATTTTTCATGAATAGTTGTTACTTATTAGATTTAAATATTAGAGATAATGAGAAAGTTGTTCCATCCATTCATTGTTAATTAATTCATAGTTCAATCCATTTCGTGCAAATAGATTTTCTACTTTGAATAAGGAAACTCACATGTCAATGCCCGTTTTAGCTAATCCTTTGGTTAATTAATTATCATGGTTTAAATAGAATATTTTTGCAAATGTGGCAATTGCATATATATATATATATATATAACAATTAAAAACTAAGTTAAATCATCTCGAATTAATCTAGTAAACTTTAACGTAATTATAATAAAGAAAAATATGCCTTAATATGAAATATTTATTAATTTTCAAATAGATAAACAATCTATTATTTTATTTTATAGAATGATTATCCCTTTTTCTTCTTCTTTTTTATCAAAACGGTTTTACTGATTTTTCCCGTACGTGTATCGTGATTAGATTTTCACTTACAATTGTGCTTCACGTATGAGCTCATGTTCAAATCTTGTGCAACAGGAGGCCCAACTTAAAAGACTCATACGCTCATTTGGGAAAGTTTGCTCTTGTTTTGCAACCCAGGAACACTATATCTCACTGAGTGATCTAATTCAATTTAATAGTTACCTCATACGGAGAGTTGCCTAAACATACAGAATATCTACCATCGTGTTCAGATACGTTCTTTAACTGTTATCTTTATTTTATATTCACTTATAAATTAACTGGACGTCAGAAATGTCTTTTTGTAAATATCACTACCGTCATCCAATGTTATTAACTATTATTGTGTTCGCTGCCTTTCAAATTCTTAGAATCAACTCAAGGTTAGAGTTATAAGTAACATCTCAGATTTGCTTATAGCATAATTGAAGTTCCCGTGATTATGTCATATCAACTTTAATAAAGTTTCTTGATATGCCTTTGTTATAATTTGTCCACATCATGATGGCTCCATTTGGCAGTTTCCGTATTCTTTTATTTGGTTTTGTATGCTCAGAGGTCCCAAGATCTGGAGCATGTTTTAATTAATTTCTCTGTCGCTCCTTTTTTTTGGGTCGAATTTCTCTTTTGGTTTTACACATTATACATAGCTTTTGGTTTGGACTTGTGCTTAACACAATGGGCTACTACGCCTATTAAAACACATGCATGTGGCCCAAGGTTGTGAACAGAAGTAACGTCCATTTCTTATGATAGATTTTTTATTTTCTCCGGTTGAGGACTCTAGATGTCAATCTTATACGAATTCAATTTGGTTTCCGCATTAAAATGAATTAATATATGCATTCAATCAGACCTACTTAAGTAGCACCCCTCTATAATTTATAGGGTATGTCTGACTACTATTATTGTTATTTCTTCTTGTTATCACTATGGCGGGCAACGTGCGGTTTCATATTATTTCTTAGTTAGTTAACTTATTTTATTTACAACTAACAGGGGTTGGTCCAAGTGGTAAGCAGTTTAGTATCGCTTAAGTAAGGTCTCGAGTTCGAGATTTTGTATACACAGTTATCCCCGCTGGAAGACTCACCCTCCATAGGCAGGTGCGCGACTCGCTTCGACCCGGATTAGTCAAGGCTAAGCCTTGAATACCGGACATGCAACCTAAAAAACTTATTTTATTTACATTTAGATAAACACAACATGTTGTTCGTGTTTAGAAATTATATAATATACTTTTTCTCTGTTTATTCTACTTGTGTGTATACGTTTTTATGCTTTTATGAGACTCGGAGGCTTCTGAAATATTATAAGTATTTTGGCCTCGTAACATGATTCCTCTTAAGATATAACTTACACTTTAAAATGTTATATTAACTTTTAGGTTTAAATATATTTTTGGTTCTCGATAAAAATTTTATATTTGATTTAGGTTGAAAAAAATATTTTTTGATTTTAGTCTAAATATATCACAAATTACATAATTTTAGTCTCTGTTGTTAGTGAGATTTTGTTAATTGTTAATGTGACTAATGAAGTGTCATGTCAGTAGTGTCATGTGAACAAAATAAACTCACACAATGAGTAACTCGGTCCATAAACTATTTTTTGACCAAAATTGTTTCTCAAATCAGGACCACCCACCATCCAAAATCAAATCAAATAGAGGGTTATAAGTTGGGTTTAGACTGCATTCTGCGTCAAGTGAGTTTATTTATTCACATAATATTGTTTATGTGACACTCTATTAATCACGTCAATAGTTAATAGAGTTCTATTTATAGCAGGAACTAAAACTATATAATCCTACTAAAATAAGGATTAAAATCATATAATTTGATATATTTAGACTAAAATTGAATAGATATTATTTTAAAAACCTAAATTAAATTTCAAAAATTACAACGGATTCAAGACATATTTCAACCCAACTTTTATCTACAACCATGTTTGTTTGGTTAGGGATATTTTTTTCTCTGACATAATTTTGGTAAGGGAATTGACCATATAGTTTACAGAATTTAGATGTTGAAATTTAGTGGGCCAGTAGCATTTGTCCTTGTTTGAATAGTGACTCATAGATTTTATTTTTATTTTTATTTATTTATTTATTTTCCCTTCTTAAAATCTTTCATTTTGTTTAATTTGATGACCCAAGGAATGTTTCGCGGATGTCCTGCTAAGCCCGAATACCTTTTTCTTTTCTCTCTTTTTGTTTTATAAATATCTTTAAACAATACAAAAATAAAAGTTAAACATTAAAATATACACGAGACTTCTTAAAGAAATCATGACCCACATACTAAAAAATAAAAATATTGAATCTATATAATACCAAAATTAATCCAAGATGATTAATTTAGTAGTAAATAAACGAAGGGTACTCCATACTTAAACAGTAAGGGTGTGTTTGATTTTTATTTTTATTTTTGATTTCCATTTTCAAAATTTCTTATTTTTAGAATTTTATGAAGAAAATAGGAAAAATAGGAAACTGAATTTTATAATTTTCACTATTTTCTTCATGAAATCTTGAAAAAAGAAAATTCTAAAAATGTAAACTAGAGACGAAAATTGAAATCAAACGCACCCTAAGAAATTCAAACCACACATGTCCTTTAAGATTGATCGGTTGTTAGGTCCAAAAATTTATGATCAGTCATTAGGTACTAAAACCTTTGATCGACCATTGGATCCTTGAACTTATCTAAACTTACTAATTTTTAGCTCACTAAGCCAGCTTCTTTTTGGGGATCGAAGTTCCTAGGAAGCACGGACACTTCATGAGACTGTTGTGTCCCGGTGTTCAACATCACAGACATCGACACACAAAAACACTCGTCTGACACACATGTCGCACGTATCTAAAAGTGTCCTAATAAACAATTCATGATTAGTGGTATCTAAGCGTGTCTGACACACACCAAAACGTCGCAATTTTATTGCGCAATCAAATAATAATTTATAAAAGACTAAGTAACCCCAAAAACGTAGTAAAGGAGACTAATCTAGGTTGTCTCTCAAGGAAGTATAAACAATTTAATTTAATTTAATTTAAATAAAATAAGGGGGTTTGAAAGTTTGTCACAATTAAAATAAAAATAATAAACAAAATAAAATTTAAAAATGTACATGCACAAGGAAATTATTGCAGATCCAAGTATAGTGTTCATCGGTAATAAAAATAATAATATCATACATGATGTTAAGCTGTCAATCAAACGATCTCCTAATTAACAAGTAATTTCCTTAGTCGAGTCACGATCACATTTTTTGTAGGGATTGATTAACCTATGACTAGTTTACAGCGATTGCCCCTATGAACAAGTGTTAATACTAAGCATAAATTGCTTTAACCTAACTCCAATGAATTAAGCCAATTTCCTTACCAATTTAGGTTCAATTAATCGATCAATTTAATTTTCCCCAAATTAAAACATGCATCGTAGTGGCATGCAAACCTATAATTTATTCTAATCATACACATTCATCTCAACATCATTACGACAAATACATACACAATCAAGCAAATCTGTCAAAAATAGCAATTTCTCGATCGATAAACGCAATCAAAGATAGAAGAAGAGAGGATATAGTTGATAACCAAATATGAAATTAAATCAATAACAAACCTCACAAATCCTTAGATCCTCGAATTAATCCTTACACAAGTAGAAGTCTACTCTTCTACAAAAGAATGAAAAATTAGTCCTAATCCTAAAACTAAATTGTTGAGTGATAAGAGATAACAGAGGATGATGAGAGATGTCTTCCCCCTTCAATACAATGCTTATTTATAGAATAAAACATCAAAATTAGGGTTGCATGTCTGATTTCTTATCTCGATGCGTCCTAGTGAGCGTTGCAACGGTTCACTAATTCTGAATTTGCCTTTGATATCTTCACAAAAGTTATAAATCTTTCTACTTTACATAAAAATAGACTCAAATTTTGCCTCATTTGGACTTCGAGTGAAGAAGTTATGTCCTAATCTTTGTTGCGTCTCCAATCTGAAATTTCAGCATCACTGTTCTGACTTCTTGGCTAAAAATGATCAAGTAAACAATTGATTCAATTTTTCATCTCTTCATGAGAGTTGTAGAGTTTTCTCTTAGCTTTCCTACAATATAAGACTTGAAAGAATTGCATATTTACAACTCATGTTATGACCCAAATACATAAACAACATAAAAGGCAAAGATTGAACAACAATGCTCACAATTAGGCACAAAGAGGACAATGTGGAAAACAAGATAATTAAATATCTAAACAACACATTTTTAGACTGCAATGTTCAATTATGGAGAGATAATATGGGGCACAAAACCCCCTGCAAGTGTCTAAGTTATATCCAAAAGTTTTTTGAGTCGTGTCTATGTCATGTCCAAGTAAAAAATATTTTAAATACTAAATAATTTATAATAATATGGACCCTTAAAAAATTAGCAAATATTGACACATGAAAATATCTTGAATGTTCCATATATTTTGAAAGGATTTTGGAAAGTATTAAAGATTAGTAATTTGATATCGATGAAAATATTAGGATATTATTATAAATATTTAATTTTATATTTATATATATGTTGTCTTCGTGTCTTGTAAAATTTTAAAATCAATGTGTCACCGTGTCGCGTGTAGTGTTGTATCTCGTGTCTATGCTTCTTACAAGCTCACTAAGTTAGCTTTGTTGATTTATAAGTTTGGGGGCATGTGGGTTGATTAGGCTTCTGGGTTCATTTGACTCATCTTTAGTAAAAGTTGATAATTCACTCTACCATATACTAAAAGTCTCGCAATCGATTAATATATATAATCACAATAAACTCTCTCATAATTAGTTGTCAAACCTTTACAGTTGTCAAACTTTTATAGTATTGAAACCGACAACTCTTATAATAGATTAGTGTCGTAATTTATTGGATTCAACATCATCGCTATAAAAGTTACGAGCTTACAACCCACACGGTCATTTATTAGATACTCAACTACTAGTTTTACAAGAGTCACTCAGTATAAAAATTTTATTATGAACTATAAGAGGTGTGTTTCAATCTATTACGAGTACTCTTAAAATCTATGACCTCATTCAATCTTTTACTCGGTTAAACTTTTACCGATCGGACTCTATTTAGCTTGATCGGAACAAAATTTATCTTATCTTCTGCCTTATTTTCCTTTGAGTATAGTTCGGAATAAATTGAGAATCAAACATGGAACTTGATCCTGGTAAGCCTGTGATGAAGCCGTCGATGCAAGGAGAGTACAACCAGTGTCCTTCAAGCAATGGGTGGGTGGGTGGGTCCCCTTTTGGTCCCCATGATAGGGAGCCATAATAGCCGGCCAAATTTCCAAGTCACTATAATCAAACAAGAATTAATGAGGTGGTAAGATGAGAGTCTACTTCACCTCTTTGCCCCTCCCACCAAATCAAAGTTAGAAGAAAATGTCACTTTCTTACTTGAGGACAGATAGGTATTTCTACTTTTATTTTTTTTCAAATGATTTTTTCTTTCCAATAAGCTTATTTAAATAATAATAATAATAATAATAATAATAATAATAATAACTTTTATAGACCTGTAATCAACATCGATAAAATTTAAATTTAAATTTAAAAATTTTATGATCTTACGAGTTTGAAGAGTTCATTCAATCTCAATATTATCACTTGGATTCAATGATTTTATGATTTAAATCGCGTTATGATTTCACGTTTTACATTTTTATTTTGTTCACCTGATCTTACGTAAAATCTCGATTTTAAAAAACTTAATTACAATATAAGAAAAATTTATACTGTCATTCAATTATATACAGTTATATATAAGACTTTTATAATAGTACTGTAGTGCAAGAATTAACCAAATTTACTTATATAATAATACATAATAATTAAACCATTTTTTGTTGTAAAGAGATATAAAATAAAACTATTAAAATTGTCTTCTCCTATTAGCTTAAACTTTTGGGAGAAATGATTCTTAAGATAATATCAAAGTCACTATAACTAAAAAAGTCAAAGGTTCGATCTTTCATGACCCCTTTCAAAAAAATCATCAACACAACAAATCAAAATAGCTCTTGAGTGAGATGACGTGTAAAGAGATATAATATAAAGTTATTAAATTACTTTATCCCATCAGCTTAAACTTTTGAAAGAGAGAGTTATAATGATAGTGTATGAAAACTAACCTTTCATTTTAAGCGACAAGATTGAAGAAAGAAAAGGGAACAATCTTAGCCCTCCCTTTATTGCTTCAACAAAATTTGATGGGGACCATTATATTCTCCTTACCTTAATTTGTAGTACATGCAAGTGAATGAATGCATTTGCAGTTTTGCACATACACGGCCTTGTGGGGTTGCTTCTTTCTTATCCGCGGATCTCCACCCTTGAAAATGAGTGGGAGAGAGAGAGAGAAACAGAAAGAGAGATAGGGAACAAAAACAAAAAAAAAAAATGGCGTCCTAGATTTTGGAGTTTAATTTTCATATTAATATATGCGAATTGATAGTACTCGTGCTACATCCACCACATGCCTACTACATACATATTTATGCTATATACATAGCGATGACTTCAATGCACAATTTTTTTTTACAGGCTTACACAATTTTTTTTATTCGATTATACATTTTTTTCATATACAAAAACCGAATAAAATTAGATATAAATTGCATTAAATAACGAAAAGTAATTGTCACATTCTTACGAAAAGTAATTGTCACATTCTTTCATGTTCTTCATTTACACTATGAGGTAATGTTTGATACTAGAGATAAGACAACGAGATAAAGCCATAAAGAATTTTAGTTCCTCTAAACCCCAATTTTGTGTTTCCATAGCCAAAATATTTTTGTCCCTTCTATCTCAACTTCAATGAGTTAGAGAAATTTTCCGTCTTTATGTCTCAAACACAGCACACTGACCCAGTCTCTATCATACACAAATATTTTAAAACAAATTCACAAACTTTTGTGCTCGCCTATATAAACTTTTCAACGAACAAAAATAAAAAATAAAATAAAAATAAAAATAAAAACTATAAGATTCATAACGTCTTACAAACTTTTGAGTAAGAATACATAAATTTTTGAACACTTAATATAAAAAAATATGACGGAAACAAAAACGAAAATTGAGGATCCATAACATCTTGTGAACTTTTGTGCTCATATACACAAACTTTTAAATAAAAATACAAACTTTTCTTAAAAAATACACAAAATTTTGAACACCCAAAAACTATAAGATTCATAACGTCTTATAAATTTTTGTGCTTACAAACACAAATTTTTGAGCAAGAATACATAAACTTTTGAACACTCAAAATATAAAAAAATGACAGAAACAAAAATAAAAATTGAAGGATCCGTAACATCTTGTGAACTTTTGTGTTCATATACACAAACTTTTAAATAAAAATACATAAACTTTTTTAAAAAATAAACAAATAAAAAATATGACAAAAATGAAACTCAAACTCTAAAATTCATAACATCTTATGAATAATAAAAATAAATAAATAAATAAATGAGGATTGGCGGAGAAGGAAAAACATAGAGAAAAAAGAATAAGAAAATGGTGAGGAAGAGTGGAGGAGAGGAGAGAGAAAGCATGGATTGCTCTGTATAATTGATGGATGCAATTTTGATGTACGAAAAGTATTATTTGTAAACAAACAACATCAACCACGTGGAATTAGTAAATACAGTGTGCAGAGAATTAATTATCAGTAGACAAAATGTATAGTACTAGCAGTTTTGTTTTTCAGTGTCCGTATTAATCATTTATTCATTCATTACACTGATAATCCTGTTTGTGAATATAACTTCTTTATTACTTAGTCTACTTTTTGTTATTATGTTTGACAAAATTACACAATTTAAAAAATTATTTAATGAGTATTAAGATACAAAAATATAAAATTTATAGATAAAATTAATTTTAAGTAATTAATTTTTTAATAATTAAGTGTTATTAAGAGTATGAAAAATAATAAAAACAAAATTATAAAAAATATATTTAATATTTATTTAATTTATTAAAATGATAAATAATTTAGACAAAATTTTAATTGATAAATAATAACAAAAGGTGGATGGAGGGAAGGGAGTATATTTTTGCTAACTTTAGTGGTATTTTTTTCTCTTCTGGAGAATGAATTTCTCACAGCACTATTTTTGCTAACTTTAGTTTTTTTTTTCCCTTTTTCTGGAGAATGAATTTCTCACAGCACAAAGAAGATCATCTAATGTTTAAACTGATTGTATATCAATTATCTACAGTGAAAACATTTTGCATTGTGGTATTTTTGTTATTTTCTTTTTATCATAACACATTCAATTTAAGCTTGGCAATCTAATCCCAATTTGATAGGAAAAAAAAGGGTTAAGGCGAATTTAGTTCGTAACAAATATTTGAATGTCTTAAGTGAGTTTTAAAATAAATAAAGTATTAATTTAATCTCTAAAATTTCAAAATGTTGTTTTATTAAAAAAAAATTTACAATTTTTTTGAATTTTTAAAACAAACAAGGACAATGTTTTAAAATTTTAAAAATTACATTGATACTTTTAAAAATTAAGTTAGCATTCCATGTTTTTCAATAACAAGTTAAAACACCATGGCATTTTTGAGAGAATAAATTAACAGCATCTCACGATGTAAGTGATAGGTTAAGTAGAATAATGTTGCAAGGCAGGTTGATTGGATGCCACAGGCATAGCTCCGCAGCATCCCATCATGCCAATTCTCCCCCATCTTATACCTCGTAACAACTGTGCTACTTGAATATATTTGTAGATGGATTTGAATATTTTAAAAGTGTGATAGTTGACTTTTAAGGATAAAATGAGATATTTCATTATTAAATTTATAAAATAGGAATTAATTTCTTTATTCCTTTATGAATTTAATTGTGAGATATTTTATTTTGTTCTTTAAAGTGAGATATCTCACTTTAAAGATTCATTGTCCTAAAAAGTATAGACATTTTATCAGTTCTCTCACAATATATTATGGGATGTACCATATAACTAATAGATCCTATAATGTGTTGCGAGATATATGATAAAGTATCTACACCATTGTCCGTACAAATAACATTTTTCCATTTCCTAATTGTGATTACTATGATTGTATTACATATTCATAAGTGAGACATGAAAAAAAAAAAACTAAAGATTTTTATATTTTAATGTATGGTGTTTTTAGGATCTACATATGATAATAGAACACAATATATTATAGAAGATAAATTGTGTGCATCTCGTAGGCTATGATTGGATGAATGATCTCTTGACCAATGTCTTCTCCTCTATATGCTCTAAACACGGATAATGACTAATTAGTATACATTAAGTTAGAACATCAATTAGTGTCAGTTCATAATCATAGACCTATTTTTATAAAAGCCATAAAACATTAATTAATTAATGTCACTTCATAATTATGGACCTAAGCCCAATGAAAAATCCAATTCGAAAGACTAGTCTATTGAGTGGAAAAACTCTTTGACTGAAGTACCATGCATATTTGGATGATACGACTCTCCAATGTGACAACCATAGTGATCCACCGTAAGCTGCCCACTTGAAGTGACTTCACTCTAGTCTTTCTAAGTAGCCTTTTCTCCTATTCATGACTCCTTCCTTAGGTTGCCCCCTTTGTGTATCAATCTCTCAATAAAAAGCTCTAATTAATGTTAGGAACTTAAACCCAAGGAGAAGCACAACCCAAAAGACTGGCCTATTGAATGGGGAGCTCTACATAAGTACCATACTTAAATAACATGACTCCCTAATATACGACTTATAACATTGTCACCTCATTTAAAGGTCGATAACTATGGAAGCCCACTTTGAGTGACTTCACTATGATCTTTTAAGGTAGCCCGCTCCATGTCATGATGTCTCACTCTATGTTGTACACTCCAAGCGACTTTACTCTACCTTTTCCAAGTAACCCTTTCTCAAGTTGCTGCTTTTTAGGTCACTCCCTCCACGTGTGAGTTTCTCAATGAAAACACCAACGTTATGGACCTAATTGTTCAAGAAAAAGATTTAAAAAGTCACTCCTTCCGTCTCAAATTAATTGTCGCTTTCACTTTTTTTTATTCATAAATCAATATATGTGGACATACCTCCTTCCCAACTTAATTGTTGCTTTCATTTTTTTCATTAATTCATAAATTAATGTATTTGGACATAAATATTTAAATATATTAATTTATAAATGAACTAAAATAATAAAAGTGACAATTAATTTGAGATGGAGGGAGTAATATTTTAGGTTGGGTTATATATTAAACTTAAGTTCATCTTAAACTTAGGTTCATAACTAGCCTTTTGGTTGGACTCTCCATTAAGCTCATGCCCATAACATCCGCAATATAAAAATTCTTATATTGGTTAGATCCACAATGGTTGGACTCTCTATTTCGCATCACAAACTTCACTCACTTTATGAATATCTACCAAATCAAATAAATTTGTATTCTTTATTTGGTCCGCCACCACCTTGAGCATGACTCCAATGGTGACAACAAAAAATGTCGCCTACCAAATGTGACTCCAATTTTTAAGTTAGCTTTTCAATTTAACTACAGTTGTTGGAATTGACTCATAAGTTGACCTCCGTAAGGCCTGAGGCTATCATAGATAATATATGTGGGTTTTCTACCTTATAAAAAAAATAAGACAAAATAAGTTTTGATTGAAAAATTATAAATTTTTAATCCATAAATGCATTAAAAATTTCAAAACTTGTTTTTGAACTGAATTAAAAATAAAAATTTATACTTTTAACCAAAAAAACATGTATTCGCTGGGCCTTATTAATACAACATCACTCAATTTTTTAAAAGTTAAAATCCAAGTTGAAAAAAAAAATCTTTAAAACAATAAAAGCATTACCCGCACAATATATATATATATATATATATATAGATATAATAATAATAATAAGATAATGGAGATTCTTTTAAATGTCAAATGGGGTCCAATTTTTTTTTCTTTTCAAAAGTTCAGTTGCTAGATATACATGAAAAGATAATTGTGAGCATGAATCTATTTTTTTTTAAGTTTATTTATTCTACAAAAATTACAAACATTTAATTCTATTAATTAATAAAACATAAATATATTTAGTATTTAATTATTTTGTTATTCATGTTTAATACTTGAGAGAGACAAGACACAGAAACGTTAGTATATAATAATTAAGGTTAAAGCATATACTAAAATTATTTTCATGTTTGCATGTATTAACAGAAAAAGATCAAAAGAACTTTATGGAGTTCACCAAATAACGTAGGGGGCTTGAATTCTGAAATTATTACTTCGGAGAGAGAATTATTACCCACAGGTTGCAATTGCATGAGAAAGTTGTTATTTTAAAAAAAAAGGAAAATTTGAAAAGTTATTATAAGATTTAATAATTGATATGAAGATTTAATTTGATAAAAATGTCAAAACTCCAATTAATAAGCTTATAATTATAATCAAAATACTTAGTGTGCTGAGTTAATTTGTAAACATATTATTAGTTTAATAATTGATTATAAGCATAATTGATTTTTTATAATCATCATCATGATAAAACTAACAACTTAACAGGCACGTGGCTGATTTATTAATCTGAATAATACGGTTTGGGTGAGATGTGGATGAAGAAAATTGTAAATAAAGGTAAAAAAAATAATGCAACTTATGTAAGGAAGGTAGATATCCAAAAACATGGTTAACAACTAACTAGGTCAACAACAGCTGGAAGCTAATTATAATAGGAAGCATTGAAGTGAATGAAAATCATAAAGGGTAAAAGTAAAATAAAAAAGGTTGTATAGGAAATCATGCAATGAAGGAAGGCTATGAAGTGTTGAAAAGTAAGTCAATAGCATTCAATATATAACTCCCACTACCTAGCTAGTTCATCTATATGAACAAGCAACCATCTTTTTCATGTCAGATTTTGTTCTAAGTGAATATGAGTGTCTTTAACAAGGTAATTTTTCCTAAATTTCGGAATACTTTTGTTTATAGAATATTGCATATAATTTATCGAAGAAAAAAAAATCGTCTTCTTCAAGTGCTCATAATTCTTTAATATCTTCAGCTTTTGAAGCATATTTCTTATTATTTTTTTCAGTAAACATATTTCTCTTTGAACTAATACCTACTAATATTGGTTCGTGAGTTGCAGACCGTAAATAAAAATAAGTAAAAAGATAGATAAAATTTATCTTATGTCAAGAAAAATATCTTAATATCTTAATTTGAGAAATAGATGGCAGGAATATAAAAAACTTGAATTTAAGTTTTTGTTTTCCTCTGGTTTTTCTATATAATTCAAAGAATGACTGAAAAGGTTAGCCAACTTTCAAAACCGGTGATAGTTGGGCAGATTAGCTAGGGAAATGTGTTTTTAACATATCGCCCTTAGACATTTAAATAATATATATATATATATATATTAAGTAATATTGTTACTTAAGTAATATTAAGTAATATTGAACATATATTGTTACTAATATATATATATATATGTATTTATATAACTGAATTTTACATTTAATTGAACAAACAATCACTGCATGTCATGTCAAAACTGTGTGAGTTGTTGTCCAAACTAATTAAATTACAAGATGCGTAATGTCACCAAACATTTTGCCTTAGAAGATTGAATTTATCATCATCAAATTTGTTGATAGGGCAATTCATAGCAGGTTTCCTCCAACAGCAACCATTCAATTGTAACACTGTCACGACAAACAGATTCAAGTTGATTAAGTTGTTAATTTTCAATACAAAAAATATACCTTGAGTTTTTCTCTCTAGCACATATTGATAAACACTACAAGAAACACGGGCAAAAACGGCGGTTCCATAAGGAAAAAACGGCAAGTTTGAACCCTCGTTATTTCCTACAATAGCAGGTGTCTCACCCATTGTAATTCACTTTGTCATTCATGATAAAACAACAGTTTACGTGTAACCATCGTATCATGCAATTGTAAAACTGTGGGTGATAAAATGGTGGTTCAAATGTTGTTTTTGTTATGAAATTATGGCGGTTAACCCCCCAGTATTTAAAATCTAATTTTTTAATTTCATTTTTTTGGGTTGATAAAACGACAATTTAAGCGTCATTTTGACTATAAAATTACGGCGGTTCAACCTCCATTTTATGAAATCTAGCATTTTAATTTTAATTTATGCTTTATTTGATAACTAATTCACCTGTTATTCTGAACCCAAAAAAAAAAAAAGTTAACATGTGCTATAAAGAAAGCAAGAATATCAGGAAGAAATCACATCCCATTTGATATGATCAAAATTCAATAATCTAGCATTTAAAATTTAAAAACTAGATTCATAATATTTAAAAGTCATAACATTTAAAGTCAAACATGATAATGTCCAAAAACACCAAAACATCATACATATAGACAACTAGAAGAATAAATCTCAAACTCAACATCATAATTATAATAAAATAAAAAATGTTTAATTCTAAGCACAAATTAAAGAAAAAGTGTTTCATTATTAGCTTGACTGATCAATTTCCTTCGTTGCTACCACCTGATGATCTCCTTGCATTCAAAGGTGACTCTGACTCACTTCCTATGTCTCCTTGCTGTAATTATCAATATCATAAATGTTAGAATTAAAATAAAATAATATAATATCTTTATTCTATCACAGATTGATTTAGGTTTGATTATGTGCTGATTTAATTTGATTTAAAATTATTCTCTCATTATGTGTTGATTATGTTGTGGGTCTATAAATTGGTACTACTTTATGTACCCATTGCACAACTCTCATAATACAATTTCATTATTCTCTCACAATTCTGTTTCTTGTTCTCTGTAGTCTTTGTTGTGTCTCTTTACTAGTTTTATCAAGATGTTTAACAATAAAAATAGAATTAAGATATAAAATGATTGTGAATATCATTGTTTAAGAAAATCATTTAATGTGCCAACAATTATGAAGTATGCAGAAATGAATGTTGTTCAACAATAAGATACAACTATTAAACTTCAAATGCATTCAAGTAAGCAAATTAGAATTGTTGTGTTGTGCTATGGTTATTGTTGTGTCTGACACCAATGACTAGGAAACTTCAAAAGTATACTTTTGGCTAGGAAACCGGTGGCACAAATGACTAAAATGGTCTTGTCCTAAAGAAAATGGAGAATGCTTCCTACACCATCATCCTTCTTTTCTTCTTCTACTGATATATCCTTGTGCTCCAAACACATAACCTTTTTACCTCATTGACACAACTGTCGTGTCCTTCTCAGTGTTGAATACTTGTTACTGTACATTTTCATAGAAAGATAAAACCTCCACTCATCTTGCTAATGTCAGCCAATTTCATATAAGCAGGGGCAATTATGAGAGATGGGGTGTGCCTAATCGCTCAAATCTTATAATGTCACTAGCCTACATTTAACACAAGGTGCCCCATTTTCTTGTAGGGTCTCTAGGTGAGTAATTGAAATTAAATAATGTCACTCAAATTAAAGAAAATTACATAAAAACATAATTAAAAAGATTAAGCTACCACTTGGTAAAAGAGTCGAAAGAGTAAAACAATTAAGTAACCTTTGGCGTGAAAACCAGGTAATGAGAAAGGTAGCTCACACTTTTGACTACTCATAATAATTGAAAGCAACTATCTTCCACGTTAAATGACTAAAATCATGCTAGGATAGTAATATTTAGTCCAGGCAAAGCATAAAATCTCTCATCTACATAATTGAAGTCCCCTAACAATTGACATACGTCACTAACTACAACTTGGAGAAAATAAATTTGGTAGAATCTGAAAGAGAAGGGAGGGAAATGCTAGGAATTCATTTCCTTCTAAACCTAAATAAATTGAAAACTGAATAAATAAAGAAACAAAGATAGCACAGAATTTATTACATGTGAAGAATTTTGACCGAATATTGCAACAAATTCTATAGGAATTCCCCCTTTTTTTCATTTGTATGTAGGAAAGAAACGCGTTTTGGAGTTGTGCATGATTATCTCAGTTTCTTTCAGCTCATTTTTTTAAAGATGCCACGGTATTTTCCAACTCAGGAGTAACTCTACTAGATCCCATTGAGAACAAGTGCATACCACCTAAGCGCTTAGTAGATTTTCTAAAAGCTTGTGTAGAGACAACACCCATGCCCAAGACTCGAACACGTCCAGGGTGTTCTTTCCTATGGCTGTCAAAACGGGCGGGCCCGCCGTTTAGGTTCGGTTTGTTTAGGCTGGCGGGCCTAAACGGGCCGAGCAAAAAATATGCATATTTTTAGAGTCTGACTCATTTGTGGTCAGTCCGCGAGCCTAAACAGGCCCCGCTAGCCCGTTTATTTTTTTTTAAAAAATAAAAAAATAAATTAAAAATTTTCACGGGCTCACGGGCCGGTCTGCGGGCCAAACGGGTCGGTCCAATTTTTTTTTCAAATTTTCGCGGACCTATTTTTTGCATGTAAAGTCCGTCCATTTAACCGGGTAAATGGACCGGGTCCATTTTGACAGCCCTCCTCTTTCCCAAGCACTTTACCAACAAGATCATCAGGTGAGATATCAAAAAAAACTAAACCTAACAATGAACCAATTTCCATAAAACAAAAAAAAATCATAAAAGAAAATAAAGAATATGTAACCACAACAATGAACCTGACATATTAAGTTTAACTTACACTTATATGTTCAGTCTCAACATTCACAAACCCACCATCCTTTATTTTGTGGGCAATAAGATACATAGGTCCTTGACCTACTCGTTCTCCACAAATTATAAACTTATATATCTTATTGCTAGGGGTGGGAATAGGCCATGCGACCTGACCTGTTTCAGTAAAAATGCCAGAATCAGGCTATTACGAAAGCTTGTTAGGTCTGTTTGTTCACAAATGTTTATTTGTGTTTACTAAAAAAATAAATTTATTTTACCTTCACTGACTCGAAGTCAAGACCTCTATCATTCACGGTATTGCCTTATCCACTAGACTAGCATTACTTTTTGCAATATTTTATGCAATCATATTTATTAATATAATTTATGCAATCACAATCTTCAACTATATCTGAAAAATAATATAACAGAGGGGTGAGTTGTCAATTCAGTGGTAGATACCATGGTACCACTCACATAACATGTACTGATCATATAATATATGCATATTTAACTGCAAGTAAATAAGTACAACAATATAAAGAATTAACTGAATGGTGTTTATATAAATATTATGGAAACACTGGTATTGAGTATGGTACTGATAATGGTCATTGTGTAAGACTATCCACCTCTAAATGAGGGGTCAATGAGAGATAAATATCAATCCTCGATCAACGAAGAACAAGTCCAACCTTGCTTCAACAAGATAAATCTTTGCGGTATTGAAGAGTAAGTATGCTAAACTCATGAAGCACACTGAGATCACTGTGGGTATGTTGAAACCATATTTGGAACTCACCGAGTACGCTAAACTCGTGCGAACAATTGAATTATAATCATAAATAACATTACTGAAATCAGAAGTCTGCTATCCTTGGGTTCCATTCTTTACTGGTTATGATCCTTAATTATTGTTGGTGATCTAACTATGGCTTAATACTATTTATAAATTACCAACATATTATATACTAAGTCTACTTATTTATGGAAAGTCTAATATCATACTATCATATCATATACAAGTCTCTACTTAAGCCTGAACATGCAATGTACTAAGAATATAAGCACATAATTAATTCAACACTAAATAAATAAATAACTAAGCATGCAAGCATAACTAGCTCGATTGACAAACTGCTAATGTGGCACATCATTGATACACCGAGACCTCCATTCACTTGGAATGCCCTGGAATTGAGGAGCATTGGCACTAGAAGCTCTAAGCAGTGTAGCATTGGCACTTGGATTGACCAACAAACACCACATTATGAGAAAACTCATAATTGAAAGAATAATACTACTGTAGGATGTCGCGGTAGCAAACTGGCATCGCCACAATGTTATCACTACAAAATTAGCAGTGCCAGGGCCCACTACACTAAGATACCCTAAAAAGACTAACTACCTACCCTAAGTGAAGATGTTGTGTCCTCATAAGAAAACTTGAGCAGAAAAAGTCTTAGCATTGGGTGGAACCTAAAGAACTTTGAAGAAATTAGCAATTGTAGCTGAGCTCTGAATGAATTAGCAATTGTAGCTCTACCTGAGGATCTTTATTTATAAGAGAAGGAAAGACTCCTCCCTAATTCACTATGCGGTGCTAGGGTTTTCGATGGTTTTTCTGTGTGGCTATAGTGCGTTGGGCGCACTGCAGTGCCTTGCTACTTTTGTGTCACTGCAGTACCCTGGGACCGCTGCAGTGCGTCATTGCACCCATGTCGCTGCAACGCCCTTTTGAAGACACAGGTCATCACATTGTATTTTAATTATCTGTTTATTCTCTACTTTCTTCTCTTTATTTAATTGATGAGTTTTCATCCCCCACCTATGGAGGAGTAATTTTCTAATACCTTGCATGCAGTAATTCTATAATTAGGATTAATTTGAGGTTCATGTGCTTAATGTATGATTGATAAGTCTCCCTCATTCTTTTCTAATTGATAACATAGCGATCGCATGCTATTATTTAGGAATAATTCTAAATTGATGAATCTTGACGATCATATGATTTATTAAATCAAGATTTCTCAAGATTGGTAATTCAAGTTGGTCAATGAGAATTATCCAAGCCAGTAAAGGGAATTGGGGGTTAATTTGATTAGATTAAGTTATGCAATTAGTTGAGAAATTAGCATAGATAGTTAAAATCGAGATCTTGGTTATTAATTCTTGCACTAGTTAAATCTTAAGAGAATATGATTGTGATCTCTTAGGTGAATTGCATGTTAGTTGGAGATCTCTAGCCAATGAATAACAACCCCTTTTATGACATTGATTTGTGGAATCGGTGATAATTAATCATTGATCTATGAAGAACCTTATGCATGGTATTACTTCTTATTATTGTCAAATTTCATATCTTAATTTGCAATTGAATAACCCCCCAAATTTATTTTAATTGGTTGAATTGCTTCCTTGTAAGATGACCTAGCTTCGCCAATTTACTACGTTTTTGGGGTTACTTAGTTTTATAAATTATTATTTGATTGTACACTAGAATTGCAATGTTTTGGTGTATGTAAGTCACCACCTGAGAAAATCTAAGGGCGCTCACAACCCCTGCGTGCCACAGAATTGACCAATTACCACCCTCAAGGGCCTTCTATCCATCAAGGAGATTACGGAGGAGGATGGTGGTTCCTGCATCCACAGGGGTGGATGTGTGGGGGCGAAGCTATAGAGGGATAGTCTCTGAAACATCTGGATGAGAAATCCCCCTCTTCCTTTTTAAACCCACCTCAGGATCTTCATCTTCCTCCTCCTAAGAAGATGATCTTCCACCTCTTCTACCTTTTTGCTTAAGGGGAAAGGGAATGGTCGGGTCCTGACTCTTTCAAGCTAATAGAGACTGGCGCATCTTTAGAGCAGATCAGAGTAGTAGAAGTTGACACGTCCTAGGATGAGGTGTTGGTGATGGAAGCTTGCATCTAATCCAAGGTAAAGGCCTTGAATTTCCCCTTTCTCTACTCACGAAGAAGCTTTTGGAACTCTGCCTGAGCAATTTCATAGGCCATGAAAGCTAAAAAGGAAAACAAGGATAAACTAGTAGATCATAAACAATAATGACAAAATACAAAGACTCCTAAACTTAGGATCCTAGGGGGCTCATCTATATGCGCTTCCACCCTCTTAAGATCCTTTTCATAAAGTACCATCTCGATGATATGAAAGGAATGGATGAGACGATCATGGGATAAGAACTTAATCATCAATCTATCCTCAAGGGTAAGATGATTGCGCCCACAATCCATGATCTGGCAAGGAGATCGTTGCCAAAAAGGGGGAACAGCTATTTCCTGTCTTTTGGGTCATTGAAGGAAGGAAACAAATCTTACTTAAAGTCATCCTTCCCATAGGTGACTTTGAAGAATTGCATTCTGAAGGTTTTGAAATTGGAAGTATATAGATCGAAGAGACGAGTGGAGGGACGGCTACTCAGAGAAACCCAATAACCCTTGGTAATGCCCATAGCCTGGAAGAAATTAAAGAAAACCTCTACAATAGGCCCCACCTTAAGATTTTCCATGAGAACCTCAAAGAACTGGGCGTAGGCCCAACTGTTAGGATGGAGTTGAGTAGGAGCAACATTAAGTTTCTTGAGGACAACACACTTAAAAGGGGTGAAAGAGTGATGCCCAAATGGGTGAAGAATGCATCATATGTGTGGATGTAATTTGGAATGATCTTGTCATCAAGATGATGACAAACTGTATCATCGGGGGAGTAGGGTGGAGAGAAAAATCCCCCTCCTTTCAGGAATGAGAAATCCGATAACTGCTCCTAAACAGAGAAAGAAGGATGTGATTAATGTAGATGGATTCTTGGCCTAACACGAAGACACCCAATGGTATGAATCCTCAGCAAGGGAGGATCTAGCCGTGCTAGAGTCAAAAGGAAGACCCCATTCTATTTTCCCTACTCACGATGTTGAGGGGAGATGGGAAAGCCCTAAAGAGAAGAAACTGGTTGAGGAAAGAATGAGAAAACTTACTAAGTAAGGAGAGAACTCTTCTAAAAAGGGAAGGAAATTTTTGGTGAGTAAGAAACGATCCAAACAAGGAAGAATGAGAGGAGATATTCAAAATATTTATAACTTCTCTCTCTCGGGCAAAGGAACAATCCAACATTAGTCTAGTCAAAGGGTCACCATGCTTATTTTCGTTGATTGAATTAAGCCATTAGGAATGTTTGACAATCGATTGTTCCCGTGAAATCACATAGCGTGACACTATCATCATTACTATCCATCTTGTTTGAAAGATGTACATTGGGAAGAGAAACCACCCCTCTCTGATATGTGTGCAACGCGTACTGAGTGCTCGTATTGAGAGAAAGGAGAAACACCCCTCGTTAAACATGTGGGACTCACAGTCTCCAACACAAAGTTCGCAAGAAAAGAAGACCCCAAAACGGGGGCACAGGGCTAACTGAGGTCTAGCTCGACCTTGTCATAAGAAGCTCAAACTAGAATGTGTCCTAACCTAAGCTTGGGGGCTTGTGGACTGGGTCAAGAATATGCCTATGGATGAAAACATGGGTTAGAGGCCTGATCCATCACCTCGATTTATAGAAGGTCAGATCCTTGAGATTGCCTCATCAGCGTACCTGACCTATATACTTGGACGTGAGGAGAATATCACGTTACCTCCCATGACACCATGACTCATCCCACTTTAGATACAACAATTGTGGGCGAGCAGAAGCTCGACACGTCCTCACAGAGCTTGGACACGTCCTCGCAGAGCCCGAGCATGATGAGATCATGACTTAGGCCAAACAACCGAGGAAGGCCGGTAAGAAGGGACCGAGGGATCATGGCGAAGGTACGTATTCTATACCCTAGAAGCACACCTAAAACGATTACCAACTTAAGCATCGATGTCCCTTGCATGTCCACACTATTAAAGCAAAAACATTCTCAACTCAGTGGTGGCAACCATAACAAAGGGACATGTCACCTTTCTGTTCAGGACAAAATATAAAATTTTATAATTAGACAACAAGACAAATTTCTTAACAAAAATGAATAAAGATGGAAATGGCTAAATGATAAGATGACGGCAATAACCCTTTCATTTTCCTTTTGATACAGAGAGGATCTTGATCCAACCCAAAATATATTATTGAAAGAAAGCCAACAGATTAGAATAAGGAATAAAAAAGGATCAAGTCATATATACAATGATAACAAAAAGAAGAAGAAGATCTATATATGCTAAAAAGCTTCATATACAAATAAATGATGCTGAAAACATTAAAGTAAAGAAAGATTGAAACCATTTTTATTCTTGTCCGAATGAATGATTGGGAGCATTTAGGACTAATTAGGATTTCTTTTTGTTGAGTGATTAATGTGAACATTAGTGAAAATATCAACTATAACATCCCTCTAAGTCATTATAAAAACTATAGAAAATGTTTTGTGTATACAAGATACGTATCCATCGAGTGTCCACTAACATTAAATATTAATTTCTTCTCTTCTCCACCCACTCTCCCTCACTCAGGCTCTTCTCTTTCTCCTCTCCTTCTTCTTTTTTTTGTTTTTTCACTCCAACCACACATGTTCCTTTCATTTTTGTTTAATTAATTCACCTGTAATTGCTATTTTTTTTTTCATTCTGCTATTTTTTTTCTTTTCCGTTTTCTCTTTTCTTGTTCCTTTTTTTTCATTTCTTATTTCTTTATTCGTTTCCACCATTTTTGGGGGTTCGTATTCGTTTTTTTCCTTCTTCTTAAGGCATTATGGAGAAGATAAACGAAAAACATTCTTCTTTGATCCATGTTGTTATATAAATTTTATAATATTTTGCGTGGTGTAATGTTTGTTTATTTGTGCTGTAATATTTGTTTATAAATGTTGTAATGTTTATTTATTTATTTGTTTCTGTGTGGTGTAATATTTGTTTATTTATTCATTTTTGTGTGGTGTAATATTTGTTTATGTGTAATATAATGTTTGTTTATGAGTTTGTAAAGTTTATTTTATAGTGTTGTAATGTTTATTTATGAGATAGTGAGTCAGGGAGTAGAAGAGAAAGTGTCTTCGCTATTTAGTTTGTGTGATGTCTTATTTTATTTTATTTTTTCTGTTTCATAATACGTATTTATTTGTTCTTCAACGCTTGTTCATATATATTTTGTAATGTTTATTTACGAAAGAGCGTGAAATACAAGTGTTTTAGTGTGAGTGGGAGCATGAGAGAATGTGTACCAATTATTTTTTGACATTTGATGTGTCGCAATTCCCTTTTTATTTTGCTTTCATACATAAAAATGTTTGTTTATCAATTCTATTATACTTGTTCATCTGAAATATTTGTTTATATATTTATAATATTTAGTGTTGATGAATATTTTTTTTTGTACAGATAATATTACTCAAAAATTATGATGATATAATGTAAGGAGCAACTTTCCCAACAAAGAAACTGTACATGATTGCGATGTTTTTCTCCGATTGTAAACCCTAGATTGTGTTCTTTCTATAAAAATTATCAATATGATTATTTTTGTGAAAATTGTCCCAGTATTCGGTGATTTTGTTGGACTATCTTTTCCTTATGAAGATCTTTTGCCTTCGTAGCAATTTACATGACCACCATAGAGGAAGAATTACATAGTTTTTATTATTTTCATTATGAATCATCAGTGACAATTTATATATATTTTGTTATTATTTTTAATAAATTTTCATTGCTGGCAGTAATTTAGATAAAATTATCACCCTCTTATATTTCTTATTTTTTTTCTTCTAAAAGCACTACATTTTTGTACTTTATACGGCCTTTATTTCAACTTAAAAAAATAATTAAAAATTTAATTAAAAATTATAATTAACTTTTTTAAAAACTATTTCATTTAACCTTTACTTTAAAACTTAAAATATTTTCTTTTAAAAAGTTCAATTTTTTTTTCTAGAGCAACTTAAAACTTCTAGTTAATTTAAAACAACCCCACAAACTAATTACATGGTTGCCGATTTTTTTATAAACTATTTAAACATATGAAAAATTAATTATTTTAGTTAATTTTTTATTAAATAAACTGAAACAATCACAAATTATTTTATGTATTCACTTATGTAGCACTCTTGACTTTTTTAAAATAAGGAAGTTATCATAAAAGAAGTTAAAAGGAAGGGGCGGAGAGAATACCAACAACCAATAGTATGGTATGAGTACGAGTTGTCTGACCTGACCGCGGAGGAGGCACTAGATCCTTGCTCCTGTCCGAAATTTAACTTGCATGTGAGGTGAATTTGGGTTGAATTTCCAGATAATTTCACCCAACGAAACAAAAAGGCGTTAAATTATTACAAGGGGAGCGTTTTTGTCGTAACTCGCTCTGAGAATAACCACGTCATCACTTAGAGTATCTTTTCTACCCCCAATATTTTAACCAAAAGACGATCGTGTCCCATGCGCGGTGACGAGGCTTGATGTGATTGGCCAATAAAAAAGGCACCCGGGTGCTGCAGAAAGAAGAAGAATAATCAAACCCTAAAAAAAAAAAAACTCTCTCAGTGCGCTTCATCTCTCTCTCTTTTTTTTCCTTTCTTTTTTATTCATTCATTTATTTGTTTTTGTCCATTTTTGAAGTCGCTACGTTTTTATTGGCTCGGCGATTTTATCAAAACTGAAAATATTAATTAAAAAAAAGCACATTTGTTAATTTTCTAAAAGGCGAAGTGCGCTTTGGTGTGTGTTTTTGTTATTTTTTTATTAGAAAGAGAAAAAAAAAAAAGAAGAAAGCATAGGAAATGGAGAAGCAGAAAGAGAAAGAAAGAGAGAAGTTTTCTTCCTCATTTCTCCCGATTTTATCCTTCTATCTATTTTTCTCGCCAGATTTTCTCGGAATCCAAACACACTGTGCGAGCTTCACTTGTCTCCTTCACTTCTTCTTCTTCTCCTCCTCCCTTGAGATCTGAGGCCTCTTCACTCCCTCCCTCCCTCCCCCCCCTCTCTCCTCTTTCTCTCTCTAACCTAAACTGATTCTCTCGCCGTCTTCCTTCACTTGCTTCGCCAGTGGTAAGATTTCGCGATTCCACTCTCTCCGTGCTTGTTGTTGTGCCAGTTCGGATCACTTCCGTGTTCCAATTCTGAATCTGTTCTCTGTATTCCCGTGCGTGCTCCTTGCTTGCTTCTTGTTTATTGCGATGTGAAAGCGAGTGTGAAAAAATTGCTTGGAAAGTTGGTAATTTGTGTGATCCTCTATTGATCTTGGTGTTGTTGGGAACTTCTTGCCTGTTTTGCTCGGTAGATTAACTTTTTTTACACTTCCGTACTGACATAATCAAAGTTTATTTATTTTTATTTATTTTTTATTATAGCTATTTTGTTTGTGTTTATATATATATATATGTATATATATTTACGTTTTGTGTGCGTGCGTGAGTAAATGAAAAGGCAAGAGTGGATAAAATTGGTTAGGTTTGTTTGGAATGGTATTGTTCTGGATGTTGGGTTTCTGTAAGTGAATCTAGGTTTTTGATTGTGAAGCTGTTAGGGTTTTAGTTCACAGTCGCACACTGGGTGGATGTGCTGCTTGATTTACCGCTCCCTATGTGGATGGTTTCATTGGCTTGTCTAGATTCTAATTTACTTAATTTTTTTTTTAATTTGTTTTTTCATCTTTCTAGTCTTTTCCTCCAAAATCAGGAATTATTATACTTTGCTATATTGGTTGCTTGGTATTTGAAGAAACATGGAGGAATATGATTTTCAGAGGAATCTGATCCTTTTTCTATTTGTTTGTTTGTTCATTCACTTGCTCTATAAAGAAGTGATTTTTGTTTCTTTTTTTTTCCCCCTATAAATGAATGGAAGATGATTATGAAAATAAATACTTTTTTTGTTAAAGCATTAATCTTCTGTAGTTTAGATGTTCATTTGATGCTTAGTTACCTGAAATATCTCGCATGAACATTAGATAATGTTTTTGAGCTTCAACAAGTGTCTATGAGATGGTTGTTTATACCTTTGGGTGTTTCACTTTCTGCTTCCCGTTGATGTAATTTTACCTCTTTATCTTTGAAGGCTAGTATTAATGGGTTTGTGTTTTTTTCCTCAGCTGTACGTTAAAGCATGTGCTGGGAGTTGGAGTGGTTAAAGTAAACGCCATAAGCACGTGTCTCGCCTAACAAACGACAAGATGAATCACTTGACTGTTGAAACTGAAGATTCTTTTGCTAGTTTGCTTGAGCTTTCGGCCAATAATGATGTGGAAGGTTTCAAACGATTGGTTGAGTGTGACCCTTCCTCTGTGGATGAGGTTGGGCTGTGGTATAGTCGTCGAAAGGGATCAAAGCAGATGGTCAATGAGCAAAGAACACCTTTGATGGTTGCTGCTACTTATGGTAGCATTGAGATTATGAAACTGATTCTTTCACTGTCAGAAGCTGACATTAACCGGCCTTGTGGGCTTGACAAGAGCACTGCACTTCATTGTGCAGCATCTGGTGGGTCTGAAAATGCTGTTGATGCTGTGAAACTGCTTTTGGCAGCCGGTGCCGATCCAAATTCTGTGGATGCCAATGGGCATCGTCCAGTGGACATCATTGTTTCTCCTCCCAAGCTGGAACATGTCAAAAGTAGTCTTGAAGAGCTTCTTCAAACTGGTGATTCTATTGCTGGGTGTAATCTGAGGGTGATCACAACCTCGTTGAATTCATATTCTCCGCCTTTGTCAACTTCACCAGAGAATGGGTCCCCTTCTGCACCAGATTTCCAATTGAAGTCAAGTGATGTCCCTGTATCTTCTGCATCTGAGAAGAAAGAGTATCCTGTTGATCCGTCCCTTCCAGACATTAAGAACAGCATATATTCAACTGATGAGTTCCGAATGTATTCTTTCAAGGTCCGACCCTGTTCACGTGCTTATTCGCATGATTGGACTGAATGCCCTTTTGTGCATCCGGGGGAGAATGCTCGAAGAAGGGACCCAAGAAAGTACCATTATAGCTGTGTCCCTTGTCCTGATTTTCGGAAGGGCGCTTGCCGGCGTGGAGATATGTGTGAATATGCTCATGGGGTTTTTGAGTGCTGGTTGCATCCAGCACAATATAGGACCCGCCTTTGCAAGGATGGGACAAATTGCTCCAGAAGAGTTTGCTTCTTTGCCCACACCGCCGAAGAGCTTCGGCCGTTATATGTTTCAACTGGTTCTGCTGTTCCCTCACCTCGTTCAAGCACATCGTCTGCCATGGACTTTGCTGCAGCCATGAGCATGTTGCCTGGCTCCCCTTCCTCGATGTCTGTTATGTCTCCTTCACCATTCACTCCTCCAATGTCACCTTCTGCCAATGGCATTTCACACTCCTCCATGGCTTGGCCCCAGCCAAATGTCCCAGCCTTACATCTTCCAGGAAGTAATATGCAGTCCAGTCGATTGAGATCTTCACTCCATGCCAGAGATATTCCTATGGATGACTTTGACTTGTTGCATGATTATGATCAGCAACAGCAGCTAATTAATGAGTTATCTTGCCTCTCTCCGCAGCCCATGAATTCTAATAGTCTAAATCGCTCTGGTCGCATGAAGCCCCTGACTCCTTCAAACCTTGATGACCTATTTTCTGCTGAGAGTTCTTCTCCTCGATTTGCTGATCCATCACTGACATCAACTGTCTTTTCTCCAACTCACAAATCAGCTGTTTTTAACCAATTTCAGCAGCAGCAAAGCATGTTGTCACCTGTGAATACAAATTATTCTTCTAAAAATGTTGAGCATCCTTTATTGCAGGCCTCTTTTGGGGTTCAGTCATCAGGAAGGATGTCGCCGCGAAATGTTGAACCTATTTCTCCAATGAGCTCTAGGATTTCTATGCTAGCTCAACGTGAGAAGCAGCAACAATTTCGCAGCCTTAGTTCCCGGGAACTTGGCTCCAACTCTGCTGTTGCAGCTGCTGCCTCGGCCAACTCTTGGTCAAAATGGGGATCCCCGAATGGTAAGTTGGATTGGGCAGTAGGTGCAGATGAACTAGGAGGAGGTAAGCTCCGTAGATCATCTTCATTTGAGCTTGGGAACAACGGCGAAGAGCCTGATTTATCATGGGTGCAGTCACTTGTTAAAGAATCTCCAACTGAGATTAAAGACAAGTTGGCAACAAATGTCTCAAGTGTTGCAGCAGCTGGATCCTCCAGCGAGGGACCGAATATCAGCACACAAATGGAATCTGTTGATCATGCTGTATTGGGAGCATGGCTTGAACAGATGCAGCTTGATCATCTTGTGGCTCAGCAAAACTGAAATGGGTTTTGCTGTCCCTGAGGTAGTTAACAACAGAAAGGTTTCAGTAAATAATATATTTGCTTTTTTGAAGTTTTTTGTTGTTGGAAGGTGGTTACAGTAACTAAGAAAGGATGCAGTAAGAAAGAGAGTCTCTGAGGAAAATTCATTTTCAATTTTAGTGTTACAAAAGTAACTTAGAAGGGCCAGGAAACCACTGGGTTGCATTCAGACAATTAATCCCCAGTGTTTTTTTGGCTGCCAATCTTTCATATGTTAGGTTCACATTCCTGTCATTTTTTCCTTCTATGAGGGGGAGCAAATGGTCTATCCAAAAATGAAGTCCTATTCCTAAGTTTGATCTATCTTTTTCTTATATCCCTTTTTGTTTTGGGATAGAAAACGAGATTACAAAGGGTCATTGGAGTTTAATTTCCTTGAATCTCCATTTTGGTCCAGTTTTGGGGATGAAAATACAGGATGCTGGGTATGATATTTCTCATGTAATTTGGAATCAATAATTGTGGATGCCTGGTTAAATTAGGAATATGTGAAGGTTGATCCTTTGGTCATGTAACATTCAATTAAAGATTATTGCTATATTATTATTCTAATATCGTCGTTTCTATATATGTGGTATTTAAATAACTGAGCTGTTAATGCAGTTTGTGGAAGGAGTAAAATGCCATTTATGTGGATTCATAGTCTTTTCATCAAAGATGAAACACCATATTGCATATTTCCATGTTTAGGACTAGTTATTATTCTTTGATGGTGATGCGCACTTGGAACTCTAGTTTGTGCAATCCTACTCAATTGCCATACTGTAATCCAAGTAAAATAGAACTCTAATCCACCTCATGAAATGTATTTATGAATAGGTGGACCCCTTAGAAGGAAGATATTAAAGATATAATGATATTCTGCATAGTGTAAATCTTGATTCTCATTTTGGAGTGTAATTTGTCTGTTACCGAACTTAACACTTATTGGTAACAATAGATTCAATGTATTGCTACAAGATTTTACCATTTTTATTTCCCTAATTCAATGAATTGGTTACTTAGGAAAGAAAGCTCTGATGATAAGGCTTCTTTATATTCTTTATCTTAATATGCATGTTCCTTTATTTATCTCGTTTATTGTATGGTGTGAAATATACTGTGTTAACCATTTTGTTCTTATTTTATTGAAGAATTTAACGAAGTTGTAGAAAGAGAAACTTATCGAATGAAGTTATCGTATACTTTCACTATCTGTGTCGATTTTGACAGCTAAACAAACAAGTGTGTGTTATTATATGCTTTTTGAAGTTAGAAATGAGTTGACCTCCACAAGCAAATCCATATCAATAAAGTTAAGTTAGGTAAAATTTCCTTAAACCAAACTAATCACAAAAGAAATTAGTTTTAATATTTTTATAACCATATCACATCCATTTGAAAAATAAAATGAAATTATGTTTAGATCCTCTTGATTTGTTCTCTACTTTTATTCCCACTTTTGTTGAAGGAATAACAATGTTTCACGCATGCACTCTACAAACATATATGATATCTATAACCGACCTTCTCTTTCAAGGAATATATTTATTCTTGTCTAATCCTATCCTCATGAATGGTACAATGGAAAATTCGTTTTGTTGAGAGAGAAAGGATGGAAGGATTTTTACATTGTCTTTTTCTGTTTTGCTTTTACGCCCCTCTTTTTAAACGTCAATGCTTTTTGCCTAGTGCTTTGCGCAATTGCTTAATTGATGAATCGTTTCTCAACAATATTTAATATTCGATATATATGTTAATAACTTGTAAGAGAAGGAAAATAGGAGGGAATCATGTCCTCCATATAGAAGTGAATAAACTTAGTTTGATGTATACATTATAATTACTACTAATTAACTTACCATTATAATTAATTACCATAGAGTACTACTTATTGAACTGTTATTCTCTGATGGATTATTGGATTAGTTGAACTTTTTTGTTTTAATTATTATTTTGAAGTTGGTTAGTACATAAACATGGTGAGGGGAAAATTCAATCTAATAATTTTAGTATTATTATTTTCCTCAATACGAAGAAGGAAATAACTTATGAGCTATAATTATTGTCCAAAACATATTTTAAATTTTTAATAGTCTTTTTCAGGGTTTATCTTTTTGTTAAAAAAAAATATTGAGTGGCTGTTTAAAGCTAATTACTTATTGAAATTGAAAATAAGCACATTTTGGGGAAGATTTGGACCTCAATATTGTTCATGTTTAATTGATTCATCTTGTTACCAAAAAGAAAAAGTTTTAATTGATTCTTGTAATAAGTCAACAAAATTGACAATTAAGTGTACTATAGCATAATATTAGGAGAAAGAAAAAAATAACAGAAAAGAGAATAAAACTATACAAATTTAAAATAGAACTAGTAGCCGAATAAAGCCGAACAAAGTTGGTTGATGATTGAGTCCAGTTGGGAGAAACATACTCACTTTAGTAATTTTTAAGCTTTAAAGGAAAATTAATTACTGTTAACCGTAAACACCTCCTAAAACAATAAATTTTTTTTGGAATTTATGACAACAAAAAAGGAATAGAGTAGAAGTGTGAAATCAAAGAGATCTCAATTGTCGCATAAATAATTGCATGAAGTTTAGATAATCTGGGGTACACCATGATGCACACTCATGAAAGAGATTTTATTAGAAATATGGAAATTTATAAGCAGGGGACCAACATAGTATAATGATAGGTCCTTGGAGGAGAAATTTAGGTTTTGAAAAACTCTAATATCCTAGTTAAGGACAACACATAGTCTCCATAGATTTGCACCCCTAAGAAAGGACACTACCCCCATATATAGTATAGAATATTGTATTATTATTGACAATGCCAACTTCCATCATTCTCAATTAGACCTACTAGTTTTAATAAATGCCATACTTCTAGGGGCCATCTTAGTGTATCTCTCTCTATTGCTTGTAATTTGTCTAATTAAGCAAGTAAAGATGAAAGTAAATCCATGTGGTGACCTCATGTGTAGAGGAAGTGGTAACTAGTGAGTGAGTGAAGTTATTTGGGGTAGATTTTATGTTCAATCTCTTAATAAAAAGAGGTTGCTGTTTGGCAGCTAGGGTGCTGAAATGTTGTTTGTTTGTTTTGGTAACCAGATGTTAATTGGTTGAAATTGACAGAGTCATGGTAATAGGGAGCTAAGAATGGTGATTTTTGTTTTTTTTGTTTTGGCTTAGTTTGAGCAATTTCAATCATCATCATATTTGTATAGTTTCTTTACACAATGTGAGGAATAAGAATTGTTAAAGTTTACAGGTAAAAGTACTGCCAACTTAAAAGTAGTTTGTTGAAATAAAAATTAATTGTGATCTTAACTGAAATTTATCTACAATACCAGTAGTTTGAATTCTGAAATTATACCGTAAACAAAAATCTGAAATTAAATGGGTTTAAATATGTTTTGAGCCATTCACAAATTGAAATTTAATTTAAGTCCTAAAAAAATATTTTTTGGTTTTAATTCAAACATATTTAAAATATATGGTTTTAATCTCTGTTATCGGTGGAGCTCTATTAACGGTTGTTGTGGTTAACAGACTGACTCGTCAATAGTGTCCCATAATCAAACCCAAACTAACATGTTATTTAAAATAAACTAACATGACCCATATTCAAACCCAAACTAACTCATAACTCGTTGTTTGACTCGAATTTGTTCCCAAATCATGACCCATACACAACCTTAATCTGGGTCAAATAACGAGTTATGTATCATGTTTTGATCGAGTTATAAGTAGGTAGGGTTAGTTTATTCACATGATACTATTGATGTAATATTTTGTTAGTCATATTAGTCATTGACAGATTCTCACTAATGATAGAAACTAAAACTTAATCATCTTTAAATATGTTAGAGACTAAAATCAAATATTTTTAAAATGTTTGGACTAAAACTAAAAAAATATTTTAGGAATTTAAACCAAATTTTAAAAATTTGTCACAGGCTCAAAATATATTTAAGCTAATTATCTATCACTACTTTTTAGTTTCTTTCCAAAACTATGTAAACTATTAATAAAAGAAACTAAATAGTGCCAAATATTTTAAATGTCTTATTAAATTTTATCAAAGATGGAATAAAACTTGTTTCAGTTTTTTACAAATATAATAAAATAGATATATTATTATTATTTTTTTTCTTCTAATAATTAGAAAACTAAGTTTAAGCTGAAAACGGAATAATCAGGACATGACCGTGACTGATCAACAACTTCTGTAAGAACGAATCAAAACACACTTTAATATTGTTATTTTAGGATGACAAGTTAATAATATTTTCTTTATATTTATTTATTGATTATTTAATTAAATTGTTTTATGATAAGAAAAACTCTGTCTATATGCTTGTTAAACATCTTGAATGGACAAGTAAAAGGACACAACAAAGACTATAGAGAAAATACAGAGAACAAGAAATAATAAAATTGTATTATGAGAGTTGTATATCTTTATATAGGAGGCTGAGCCTAGGCTGAAGACTCAACGGCCAAAACACATCGGCCAAAAATAAATTACAATCAATTAATAATACTAAATCAAATCAAATCAATTATGATCATTAATATAAAATATTCTTAACAATGCTTATTGGCGAATGCGATAGTCCACAACTCATCTTTGGTTAAAAGCAAATCAAAAAAGGATTTACTACCCAAAAAAAAAAGAAGAAGAAAGAATTAGGAATTAGTTAAAAAATTGAAAAACATGAAGAAAACGAAAATATCTCAAAATACTGATGTCATACTTTCTTTTCTTCTACTTTGAGCAATTTATAGCTGAACTATATGAATATCTCAATATCAGTCAATTTACTCTAGATACATGCTTGTTGAACAGTGTGAAAAGAAGAAGAAAGAATTAGGAATTGGTTAAAAAATTGAAAAACATGAAGAAAACGAAAATATCTCAAAATACTGATGTCATAATTTCTTTTCTTCTACTTTGAGCAATTTATAGCTGAACTATATGAATATCTCAATATCAGTCAATTTACTCTAGATACATGCTTGTTGAACAGTGTGAAAAGAAGAAGAAAGAATTAGGAATTGGTTAAAAAATTGAAAAACATGAAGAAAACGAAAATATCTCAAAATACTGATGTCATAATTTCTTTTCTTCTACTTTGAGCAATTTATAGCTGAACTATATGAATATCTCAATATCAGTCAATTTACTCTAGATACATGCTTGTTGAACAGTGTGACATAGAGTCATTAAACAAAAAAGTAGCGAGAAAAAAAAATGAAAAAATGAAATATTGTCGTACTAAAATTTGTTGAAGCCAAGCAAGTAGATAAAAGAAAATATAATTTGAACAAATACACTTATCTTATAAAAAGCAACGTGGTCAGGATATCGGATTTGAATATTGTGGATGAAAAAAATTAGCATTAGAGAATTTACTCATAGTAAATCAACCTAGCTTGAACGAGATTAAGTGGATGATTATGTAAAAAAAGAAAAATAAGACCTTTTATGCTAAAAATTAACTTCATACTTGGCCCAAGTTATAACATTCCATTCTTAATGCTCAGCCATATATCAATGGAACAAAATATATGCGAGAAGGCATAGTATGAGTTGAGCTTAGTGTAAATCGTATCATTATTCATTAATATGGCAAACTCATTTGAGCTTCATGATTATTGAATCTTTGACAAAATGTAACAGTGTATTGTTCACTAAATGAAGTGGTTCAGTAGGAGTGTATACTTGTGTTGTGTATAATAGCTATGCAGAATACAAGTATACTGAATAAATGAAGCAAGGTTTGTAATCAAAGGAAAAGCCATGACTCAGTGACTGAACATATGGAGATCGAATTTACAGATTCATTGGATTCTGAGACTTGTTCATGCAGGAGAGAAAATAAGGGACTTCTTACCATACTCATGCCTTTGTTTCTTACACCTTTAAATCCATTCTTCACACTTACTTTAGGCCATTTTGGCCCATTGGGACTAATTACACAAAATGAGTTCAGAGGGGCACTTTGAACTTTGTAGCAAATACTAAATAGCACTATTAATATAATCATTTGAGCTTCAAGATTACTGAATCTTCGTTCAAATGAGTTGAGAGTGGAACTGAAACACGTCTCAACTCAATGCACCGTCAATATCAACCTTGAGGTCCTTGACAGTTATCATTTGATTGTTAGAGGGATTTGTGTGCACTCACATAGCAGTAACTAGCATGGGATTCAATTCCTCTCGATGATTCAATTGCTCTTGGAGCTCTTCATTGATTACAGTACATGACTACAATAATGTTTTGGTTTTAATCTTCGAACATGTCAGAGCAGCAAGAACCAAAAAATAAATTAATATCAAAAAAAGTTTCAAAACTACCACAATTTTGTAGGTGGTGAGAATGTATTATAGTAATAAATGATCCGTTAATCAGCATTCTAATGTCACTCACTCAGCACCTTATGATCAAATTCACCAGTAATCTCCACAAGTACATTTTCCATCCTCAAATCTGTGGAACCTGTTATTGTCCCTCACAATGATCACCCTCCCAGTGCACTTGCTAATGAACTTGATCGCCGTGTGGCAATCCCCGCACACTCGCAAATTCTTCATCACTCTGATTGGTCTTTCCTTAGGGAAAGCAATGAGGCCAAACGCTATGGCCAACCTCTCACTGTGATACCTTATTGTCTGATTCTTCTCTTCACCGCCAACCTCTTTCAACACGAAAGATGTGTCCGCAACATAGCCAGCCTTCTCCATTTCCTCCCCTAACTCCTCCAACTTCTTGTAAATCTCCATGGTCTTCCCGTGAGACATGTCCCCAGCCGCAAATGTGTGAACTCTATTCCCTTCCTCCACCCAACTCAACCCGGTTTCCTTCTTTATTCCTTGGTCCCTCAGCATCTTCCTCGCCCTCGCCGCTTCCTCCCATCTCCCGGCAGCAGCATAAGCATTAGACAGCAACACATGAAGGCCCGAGCTCACAGGACCCGACTCGAAGACTCTATCAGCCACATAGGATGCCAGGTCAGTGTTCCCATGTAATCTACACCCTGTCAACAGAGCCCCCCAAACAGATTCTGTTGGCTCCATAGGCATCCCTTCAATCACCTTAACTGCATCCTCCAACTTCCCAGCACGGCCAAGCAAGTCCACCAAGGTAGCATAATGCTGCGCCCCCGGCTCAATGCCATAGCCCTTCATCATCTCAAAGTAATGCTGCCCCTCCTCCACCAACCCTGCGTGGCTGCAAGCATAGAGAACGCACAAAAAGGTGATGAAATTAGGCTCCAACCCAACACTTTCCATCTCCCTGAACAGCTCAAAGGTCTTGCTAGTGTGAGCATGCTGAGCACAAGCAATCAGCATTGCATTCCACATGCCAAGGTTCTTTTCCTTCACCTCCTCAAAAACCTGGTAAGCTCCTTCAACCACGCCACACTTAGAATACAAGGAAACCAACGAACTCCCCACGAAACACGATGAATCGAAGCTCGTCTTAAAGCACAAACCATGCACCTGCTTCCCCAACTCAAGCAACGTGGAGGCACCACAAACCCTCAAAACACTAGACAAGGTGAAATCATTAACCCCAACACCTTCCTCACCCATCACACGCTTAAACATCCCCAAAGCCTCCTCATCCTCACCCATCTGAGCATACCCGTATATCATCCCGCTCCAAGACACAACATTCCTCTCAGGCATTTCATCGAACACCTTCCTCGCACACCCAATCTCGCCGCATTTCGCGTACATGTCAACAACCGAGCTCCCAACGAAGACATCGGAGACATAGCCCGTCTTGAAAGCGAGGCAGTGGAGCGAATCCCCTATCCGGGCATCGGCGAGGATGGCGCAGGACTTGGCGGCGCTGGGGAAGGTGTGGTCATCGGGGGGGACGCCGTGGAGGAGCATGCAGCGGAAGGAGAGGAGGGCGAGGAGGGGGAGGTCGTTCTGGGCGAGGGAGGAGATGAGGGAGCTCCAGGTGGTGGCGGAGCGGAGGGGGAGAGGGGTCTCGTGGAAGAGGAGGAGGGAGGAGTGAGGGAGGCGGGTCTTGGAGTAGAAGTTGATAAGGTGGTGGGAGAGGAGAGGGACGGATTGGAGGCCGGTTTTGAGGATGAGGGCGTGGAGCTGGAGGCCCTTCGGGAGGGAGCGGGAGTGGGTCAGGGAGAGGAGGACCTTGCAGAGGTTGCGGTACTGCTCCTGGAAGCTGTGCCGCTGCAGTTGCATTGACGGATGGTTGCATTTCTATGGCTGATTCAAGTTCTATAAAAGACGGATTCTACTCATGAGTACGACGTCGTTTTGACTCTCCCATCCCTATATATATGACTTCGCTTCCACAGGGAGCACACGATCATGGAACAAGAATCGCTCGCACGCGCCATCACCTCCCTGCTGAGCGCGCGCCCAAAGAAGCTCAACGACGCCATCTCTGGCCTCTCTTCCTCCTCCTCCTCACAAGCTTCATTGTCTCCCGACACCATCCAGCACTCTCTCCGCTTCCTCCACAAGTACGTAACTGACGCCGCCCAAACCCGCGACCACAATGAGCTCCACCATGTTCTCGTTCCCATCATCCAACACGTACTCAACTCGTCCCTTTTCCCTTTTCTTTACTCAATTCAAATCTTATTTGCTTTGCATCCCAAAGCTGAATTGCGGCTAGGATAGTTCTGCTAGGGTTTTACATTTACTGAATTTCCCCTTACTTACGCCATCAAGTGTCATTCAATCAACTTAGTGCTGAACTGTTGGTCAATATAAAGTTTTTTTTTCCTTTTATTTCTCGGAATTTCCTATAATCGTGTTCGTAATCTAGTGTTTTTCTTTTATTTGTTTTGCTTGTTTAATTTGTAGTCGTTCAAGTTGAAGGAGTCCAAGCATGGCGGGCAAGCTATGATTCTGATGAGCTGGCTCTTCCAGGACGAGCTTCTCTTCGAGCCAGTTGCCGAAGCCCTTGCCGGCGTTGTCTCCATGAAGGACGATCGGTATTTGTTGCTTGGTTGGTGCGTGCTCGTTAGGAGGCTTGTGGAGTACGAGAATTCCGTTCATCAATCCATGCTTGGTGGTGAGTTTGCAAAGTTTCACATGTTGGTGTTTGTTTACAGTTTGTTGTTTTCTTATAACCATCTTTCATTTTTCACTCTTGTATTCACATTTTGGTTGAGCTAGTGTAGTCATTTGGGGGTAGGAGTGTAAACACTTCACTCTGTTGGTGTAAATACCTGACCCAACAATAGAAACGTGTGGAGCAAATTTTATTCATCTTGTTATTCCTTAAGTTTTGATAGTGTTTGAACTGTTGATCATGTACTCGTAGAGCTGAAAAATCCTCTTTTTATGATGTTGGGGGATTAATTGACTTGTGTATGTGGCAGGAATAAGGGGGAGGTATGGTGATCTGTTGAAGATTCTCTCCACCCGCCTTCGGGATTTGGCAGGCATTGTGAGTAGAGGAAGGTATTTTCATGTCTCAGGAATCTATTTTACACTTTTAAGAGCTAATGTAAATCGGCATTACTGTTGTTAAGCTGTTGATTTTGATTATATGCAAATTCAATGTATATATTTGTCAATTATTAGCAAATAACAAGACCATATATGTTTGTTGGTTACCTTTCCATTTGAGCTACATAATATGTTTTAATTGTCTTGCATCATAAATCTGGGCATTATTAAAATTTTTTATCTTTTACTCTTTTTCTCCCCCGCAAGCCCTGTCTTTTGTTATTATAATTTTATAAAAATGATGCCTGGAAGTAATGCATATTAGTTTTTGATACTTTCATTGTTTATGGCTGCTTGGTAATGAACTTTTGAGATAAGGGACCTAGATTGTATTTTAGAACATGTAGCGTATGCAGTCAGGAAAAAAAATCTGTTGGCTAGAAACGTTCGATTATCAATTTGGTGTAACTGTGTAAGTATAATCTCTATTATACACAGTAGTTCATCTTCATAAATCTGTGTTTCATGTGTATTTTTGTAATGTGCTATCGGTTATTCTTCCATTGTTAACTTTGCATCACTTCCTGTTGCCCTTTTGTGGGTTAGCATCTCTATTTCTTTTTTTATAAGTTATCTGGTTATTCCATCTTGTTATCTGATCACTGGCTCTTCAGCATTTTGCAGGATGGCTTTGAATTGCCATCTCGCCTTGGAGTATCAGCTGCTGACTGTTTTTTAACCCTTTCTGGAGCTTTAACGAAACTGGCTGGGGTTCAAGGTAAGAAGTTGAAATTAAATGCAGGAGCAGAAGACCGGGCAATTACTTTTGCTCAATCTCCTTCTGTTGACAAGGAGGTGAAACTGGATTCAAAATCTTTGTCGGTGGCAAAGATTGAAGGGCACTATACTCTGTGGCATCATTTAGAAGAGTTTATCTGTTTGGTGCAAAGACTCCTTGCTGTAAGTTTTACACGTTAAAATCTTATCTGAATCATTTATGTTGTAAAAACATGTGCCATATATTCATGTTATGCTATTATGATATCCAATTTGGGAAGTTACATTGAATAAGTGAACATTAGAAAGTGTTAAAATTTAACTATGCAGTCCAATGACAAGACTTTTAGAAGGCCAGCTGTGTCAATATTTTCTGTAATCTTCAATTTGGAAATGAAAGCCTGTTCTGATTTTATATTTCGATTATTGATAAGCTCTGTAATTGCATTCTTCACATCATATTGATCAACATTTTGAATATATGGAATGAAAACAGAAGTTATTGAGCTCTTTTTCTATATAAAATTAACTCAGATGTTGTGGGACATTTTTCTTTTTCTGGCAAGACTATTATTGGTCTTAAAATGGAAACGGAATTAATTGACATAGTTGTGAGCAAATGCTTCAAATGTTTTTATCAAAATTAACATTAACGTGTGATAGGAACTTGGTACTTACTCAAATATAGAGACTGAAAATACTATTCATTAACGAAGGAACTGATATTTGCAGTGGGGAAATTCAGTTTCAGAACCAGAAATAGCAAGTAATACAAGTAGAAATGTAGAAAAAGTAAAGAGAACAAATAAAGAACAAGCCTGGGTATTAAGGGACCCTTAGCCCTCCTAGTTCCTCTTAGTTCTTGCCTAATTTCTTTTGTTCAATTATTTCTCCATATATAGTGAATGCAGCAGCCCCTATTTTATCTATCCTAGTCATCCCAATTTATTTCTCTGCTGTCCTCACCCCATGACTCCTCCCCTATGATTCCTTGATTAATTGCTCTGCTGTTCTCACCCTATAATTTCTCTCCTGTGTAATTCTCTGATTATTTCTCTGTTGTCCTCACCTTATAATTCCTCCCACATAATTCCCTACTTTATTTCTCTGCTGTCCTCATTTATTCTAGCTGAGTCATTTACTCCTCCCATGTGTAGTTCAGAATTACAGTATACTAACAACATGTATATGAAATTAGGTTGTATTTTACACGGTTCTAGCTGTAACCTTTACCTGTCTGCTTCTATTGAATTTTGCATTGCCATTATTGAACTTATTCAGCTGTTTGATATGTAACCATTCATTTCAGTGGAGCAAAAAAAGTCGTTTTTTACATGCCACAGGCTTGGAGCAAGTTCTTAAATGGCTGAAGGAGATAAAAGATCACTATGGGTCCTTTAAACATGAGGCAGGTTCTGGATTCAATACATTTCTCTATGTTTGCTTGATACTTAATTCATTCACATATTAATCTACAAGTCATAATTTTTTCTTTGTTTTTATCCAAAAAAAAAAAAGAGGGTGAGTCTTCACACAATTGTAAGACTGTTGCCTTGTGATTTGGCGGTCACAGGTTTATCAGCCTCTCCACTTGTGGGGTTAAGGCTGTGTATATCTACCCTTAGTTACTCTGGGTGGGAACCTCGTGCATTGGGCTGCCATTTTTCTAAACAAAAAAAAAAAATAACTTTTTTTCCTTTGTCTGCAATATTGAAGACAGATTCTAATGCTCTCAAGACTGGGGATTTATTACTCTCTTCTTGCTGGAAGCATTATAGCATGCTGTTGCACTTGGAAGATCAGAAGTTTTCTCAGCATTACAAGGAACTGTTGGACCAGTACCTGTCCGGGATTCAGGTTATATGCAGTAGAGATTAGATTTATTGATGTTTTGAAATAACTTGAGCAATAACCTTTGTCCCAATGTGTGTCAAATGGCGAGATAATGTTGTTGAATGTTTGCTGAAGGAGGTACATTATTCCTGAATCCCTGGCTGATTTATCTTGTTTTGTAAAGAGAATATATGTTTACTTCACATCATATTGTAAAGATATTTAGGCTTTAATATATGTACTAGCATATGTGGAAGGGACTGTGTCTCTGGATGGTGCATGTGATTGTATTCCCCCAAGCTGTTGACCAATGAAATTCAAGTACACGGTGCATTGTTTTGTAGCAATCTGTAAGGACTGGTATCAATGGAAATAGATTGCTGAAAATTACTGGTGTTTATTAATAATGGCAGAAATTCCAGTGGGGAATTTCTGTATAGAACATAAACCGAATGACCTTCAAGGCTGTGGAATAATCAATAAAACAGAATAAAAATCCTGGGAATTGATGGATCCCTTGGTCCCCTTTGTTCTGCCTAAATTCCTGAATGCTTTCCACCTCCCCAAGGAGTCTCACTTATACACGGTGAGAGAGAATCATGGGTGGCTATTATTTCTTCCTAATATCTCTCCTTTCCTAAAAAAGCTTAACTGATTTATTCTTTACTGATTTGTTAACAAACAGATCAGATTTTATTGTTTACTAATTCAGATATTATTCTGAATTAATTCCCTTCCTAATTCGGCTCCTTCTTCTCGAGTAGTGTAGAGGAAAAGGAATTATTTCCTTTCCTTTCTCAGCAGATGCGATTACCACATTTGGAGGGTGTCTAACA